>JAVQJF010048843.1:0-10805 GCA_036023855.1 Gadopsis marmoratus
AATCAACATTCTGTTGATGCGCGACTTTTGACTCTAAAAATCTCACGACCTATGCAATTAACTGATTTAGTAATATCCTCAACCATTCATGACATCAAGTTTTCAATTCATATTACGGACTGAAGGTGAAGGTGATGACAGCACCCCATGGTGTAAAGTGAGCAGCCTGTCTCCTGCCCATGAACTCATCATTGTTAACTATGAGGTCCACAAGGGCAGTGTCATCTGCAAAAGTTAATCATTTAACAAATGAGTGGCAGGATGTAAAATCATTCGTGTAGCAGGAGTTGAGGTGGTAAACATATTTTGTTGTAAGATAAAATTGAGAACAATGCCCGGAAGTGAAGTACACACAACGGAACAAAACCTGACATTTTTCAAAATAAAACAGAAAGAGACTAAAACACAGTACAGCTTCCTGTTTCGACACTTTTTTCTTATAATTTTCATGTGTGTTCCCAAAATGGAAAATTCAATGGCTTCAAAAACCACTCTACTCACTGTCTTACAATTAATCCAAATGGAAATCCCAACGCAGAACAACTCGGGGCGACTTTTGGTGATCAATGGTAATCAATCCAACAAAAATGGCATTGAAAAAATCCAGTTCCAAACATTCTGCTTGTCTTTATGCATTCAACATGCCCAATTTCTTGTGTCCTGTTATGTTATTCTGTTGTATTATTACACCTATTGTAGGTATGCTGGCTTTGGTCACAGTGTAAAATCACAGGCATTTATAGAATGCAAATACATTGAAAGGCTTTAAAATAACACCTTCCTCACTGTTGCTCACTAAAAACTTTGGTTTAGGAAACCTTGTCAGACTTTGGTTATATGAACCCCAGCTCTCTTGCTTTTTTGCCCTTTTTTTCTCACTAGTACACTAGTGCACAGAGTGAGGGGCTGTTCTTTACTGTATATCCCTTTAGTAGAGTGCTCTCTTGAAAGGCCTTCAGCACAATGCCACAAAGATTCAAGAAGTCTGATTATGTACAATGCTCTTTAGTCCTGGACACAAGCTTTTATGCTTTCAGTTATTTGAACCCTTCTTTGATTGATATATACTGTGTATATACATATATATACTGTATCTGTGAATGAATATACCTGTAAAAGTTCCTAATCAAACAAGGGTTCAGGTAAAAAATCCAGACTGAAATATCTCAACTACTGGTTGGATTGAGATGAAGTTTTGAGAATGGATCCTACTGACTTTGGTGATCCCATAACTTTTCATTTAACGCCACCATGAAGTTGACCTTTGTGGTTCTCAGTGAAAGTCTCTACAACTTTTGGATGGATTGATATGAAACGCATTCATTTCTCCCTCAGGATGAATTGTAGTAACTTTGGTGATTCCCTGACAGTTAATCTAGCGCCATCATCAGTTCAAAATTTCCATTTGTCCAGATCTTTGGTTTATGACTCAGTGCCTGAAAAACTAATGACATTCATTATCCTCAGGTGTACTTTGTATTTGATACTAATTAGCACATGGTAGGATGCTAACACACTAAACTAAGAAACATTATACCTGCTTAGTATCAGCATGTTAGCATTTCCATTGTGAGCAAGTTAGCATACTGATGTTAGCATTTAGCCTCACGGAGCCATCAGCATGGCTGTTTCATTACCACAAGAGGCATACTTCTGGTGGCCACATAGCAGAAATCAGTTAGTAATTAAAATGGTTGTAAAATGGGATCTTAATGGCACACAGTGACACACATTGTAAGCTGAGAAGAGAACAGAAAGTAGCTACCTAATTTGCCCAGAACTTCCCTCCTTTTCTTACCCTTCTCATATCCCCCTTGGCAAAATTAATTTACCCATTCCTTATTCACTGCAGCTTCGCTAGTTTGCTTCACTCTGACTCCCTGAAGATTTCTGTAATTACAGATTTTCACCACTGTGAACAAAAATGGTATGTATGCATGTGTGGCAATACGTCTGTGGGTCTTTATGCTTTGAGGGTTTTTTGTATAATTTCTAGGTTTACATGTTCTTATTGGGGATAATATGTCTCTGTCTCTCAATGTGTGTATGTGTGTGTCCACTCTGTCAATATTCAACCCTCCTTTGTTCAATATCGGAGGTTCAAAAACACTCCGGTGTGTACCCTGTGGGTCTTTGAAGCATTGTGTGTCGATGGACAGGTTATATTATGCATGCACCACTGCTTTGACTCTTCTAAGACAAAAAAGAAAGCGGAAGTTCTTTCTTTTCAAGCTATTGCAAGAAAATCTTTCTAATTTGCCCAGGTGCAGTTCAAAGAATAAAACCTACTGCCAGCCTGATGCATTTATTAGATTGCTGTTTCAGGTTTTCAGTGATATGAGGGAGCAGTGTCTTGCGTGGCACCCTCAGGAGGTATAAACTCCGTAACTGAGACAAATTATAAATCAAGTGTGAGTCTTTTTTTTGCAGTTGCAAATCAATAACAAGGTGCAATCATTTTCATCTCCTTCCAATATTTTCTTAATGACAAGGGTGGGATTTTTGGCATGCACAGGCATACAAGAGGGGTGATATCCAGCAGGAGACAGATTGCAGTTTAACACCAACTGATTTGTTTTCCTTTCTATGAGTTATCAGTAGATTTACAAATACTATATTTATAAAATATGGTTGTTTACAACCTTAGACAAAGATAGCAAAAGATCTGGAGGATATATATATATACCTGCAGAGATATATACTGGGGTGAAATATGTACTTACTGTATGAAGAAAAGCTGAACACAATTTATTTAAAAACAGAAAAACAACCATCTAATGTTTTGATAATGGATTTTTCTGTTTGTAGTTTTTCAAGCAAAGATGGCAAGCACAATTCGTTGACTTATGTGATAGTAAACTGAATATATTTGGGTTTTGTTGAAAAAAACAAGCAATCTGAAGACATCGCCTTGGGATTTGGTAAATTTTTATGGTCACATTCTACCAGTTATACAGCAATCTTTACACATTTGCACCCTTTTGATAAAAGTATTATCAATCATGAACCTGTGGCTGTACACAGTATTGTTTATTGCTGCTTTGCTCTGCATCTATAGCCACAACATATCAGCGCAGCCCAGATTCACTTGTGCAAGCCAAACTGTTTTGTCTTGATTTTTGCTTTTCAGTGGCCTTAAGGTAACAGACTATTTGTGGGAAGACACAAGAGGGAATTTGGTTTCAGGAGGTGAAGGAAGCCATGAGCACAGAAGGGTGTAGATATGGAGTCTTTTGAAAGCTGTATTTTTGAGCCAGTGGCTGATGGGGTGCCAAATGTCTGTGAGTGTGTATGATTTTAGATGACAAAAAACACTCACAGTTCCCTGCATCACTCGTCCATGCGGCCAGGATCGTTTCCCCTATCTGAAAATCGATGGGAGTCTTTTGCTGTGTAGATCAAAGGTCTCCATCTATCCCTTAAAACACACACATCTCCGCACCAAGAGCAAAGAGCACTTACACACACAGCTGGAGAGCACTTTATCCAGTCTTTTGACCTTAGAATGTTCTGTGCAAAACCCGACCCAAGTCTATCAATCTCTTGTGGAAACTGTCAGAAAGTGGCTGCCGAAAAGACCACCATGACTATAACTATAATATGAATCTTATTTACGTGCAACTATGTTGCAGCAACATAACTAGTGGGCTTTGTCTGAACTCCTTTTTTTGCCAGACACTCTTAGGAGGAAATTAAATAGCTGCCTGGGTTATATTTACTGGCAACATGTTTAACAATCCAATCCAAGACAACAATGGAGACATTCATATCCTACAAAGGCGATGTGCTGAAAGTGTTGGTGTGGATGACTGGGCACGCTGCGTCTTACATGTTAAAACACTTGGTAAAGGTTAGTGAGAGATCATGGTTTTATGAAATATTTTCTAGTCAGCATTGACTAGATTGACTAGCTTTCCCTAAATTGAATTAAATTCTGTTCCTGCTTTAGTTGCCAGGAAGAGATACTATAGTAAAGCAACTGAAATTGGTTGATAATTAATGTTTTTGTATTTACATTCAAAATTAACATTGGCAGTGAACTAATGAATATAAACATATACAAAACATATTGTAAACTAGTCATGCAACTAGTAATAATGATGTCATTTTTAAGAGACAGTGCTTCCTTCACCAAGGAAGTTGATGGAATACAGTGTTGAAAAATCAACATTAGCATCCCAGTTAGCTGCTCGTAGATTATATGAAACTATGCATGCACTGTGAGGAAGTGCACAAACAATTCCCTCTTGTGCATTTGGTCTGAAACCAGTCTTGGATCATTTAGAGCGCACTTCAGCGTATCCAGTTCACCTAACATCTTTGGACTGTAAAGGAAGTCCATGCAGGCCACCCATGACTGCAAAACACCTTCAAACTAATAACACTCGTTCCTCTTACTGTGACACATAGCTGATGAATGAGACAATTAGCAGACATGCAGAATAACCACAGTAAACTTTACAGTCCCCATGTGAGGCAGCTGACGCACTGATAGTACACCGAGAGAGAGATAAATGAAAGGTTATACATTTTCTGGGGAAACATGAGGAATATTTAGTTAATTCTGTTTAACGAGAGTAATAGGCCTTACCGTAAGTGGGAGCATATTTTATACAGTACACCAGCCTCACATTGACAAAAAGGTGGGATGGATTTTGGATGCAATTTGTAACACAACTTAAGCTCTTCAAAGAACCCAGTTTGAAATACTTTGCAGTAGAAACACAAATATGAAAAGAGAGGACAATGACAAGAGAATAAATTAGTCCATAATGTACACATAACTGACCAACCAACCTAACACTGAATAAGAACATCGTCCCAGAAAAAGACAGGGACAACAAAGGCAGGTAGTGGGTATGAGAAAACCCTATCACATTTAGACCTGGACGTACTGTAGTGGACAGACAGGCCTTTGGTCAGAGGATCTCAGGTCTCTGACAGCATGATATGAGGACAGCAGTTCACTAATGTGAGCAGAGGCAAGACCATTCAGTGCTTTGTAGACAAGAAACAAGCTTTTCAACTCTAAGAAGGAGCCCGTGGAGGGGGTGGAGGGAGGGAGGGAGTCGGAGGTCTCTCTTTCTCGCTAAAAGCCTTTGTGCAGCACTCTGAACAAGCTGGAGACAGAATTAAAAGGCCTGAGTGATACCAAAATATAGAGCATTGCATAAATGAAGGTGGATGGATAAGGTGTAAATGACTTCCTCCAAGTCAGATACTTTAGGACTTGGGTTCTGATTGGACAAAATACACAGTTGATTGAAGCTGTTTTTAGCAGATTTTTTGGTTTATCCAACTTCAACATGGAATCTAATAGGATTGCCAGATTTTTCCTTGAGGCATCACAGAGAGAAAGGGTTGGAGTAAGTACAGGCGTGGTCACATGGCTTTTAAAATGATGTAATTTCACAGTAAAATTAATTCATTAATGCAGTTGCCACAATCAGCTTGTGGGAACGAAGTAAATCCACTTACATTTTACACATTGAGTGAATTCAATGCATTGACCAACAGCAAGCCGTCTTGACAGCTGCTCATCTTTGCGGGAATGGAGAGCCAGAGAATCCAAAATAATTATGCTGTATCTTAGCTGTATTCAATTTAACCCTTCTCTGTCGATGTATAAACTGCTCCACAAAAGAGGAATGGTTGGCTGAGGGGAGCTGATGTGTGCAAATTGATTGTCCCACTGTCGACCAAGCTAATAATCTTGCTAGCTTGACAGTTGGCAAACCCCCCCTTCACTAACTATTATGTATGTAACTAGTATTCAATGACACAGTGTTCTACTATCCCGAGAGTAAAATGAAGAAAAGAAAATAAGATACGAGAGAATTTTAACTGATTATACCAGCTGGTTAGCTACAGCTGCCTGGTGATACTGGACCTTGTCAGTCCTGTGTAGAAAGTTAAATTTGTGTGCCATCAACAAACAGTATATACTATATACAATATATTGTAGTTTTGGAAATAGACTAGGCTACATTTAGCTTTGTCATTGAAGGAGTGTTTTTATTTTTTTTTGCTTTTCTTTTTACATATTTTTTACTCACAACTTCTCATGTCCTAATATATGAATTCCATTTCATGGACATTACATTTCAATTCCACCTGTCACCTTGAAGGACTAAACTAAAGGATTGAGGAGCTTTAGACTTATTTGACAAGCTGACAGCACCTAAACTATCTAAAGACACACTCACTCACTCAGTCTCTCACGCTCTCACTCCAAACAATAGGACAACGTTAAGTTAAGTGAAAAAGTAAGTAATACAAAAGAACAGTGCTGGCCACTGAACATTCTGGCTTCAAAGAAAGTGGCCATTGCCCCTCTGCACTCTGGATTCTCAAACCTCTTTTTTCTTTTGAAATTGAGAGATGTGACAGATCTGAATAAGCACATAACCGCAATCTGCGTTAGATGATAATACTGCAAGGCAGGGATGTCCAGGTTCAGACTGGCACTGTTATTTTGCCCTTAAGCAAGGCACTTCTGTCTTCACTGTCCCTCTTAAAACAAAAACAACAAGAGCTAAAAAAGTAACACATAATTTAACAATAATAGCATGGGAAAAAAATTAAAAAACACAGTTTTTTAAGATGTAGTAGTAGAGTAGTAGATTCTGCCTTTTTTTGCTTGATTCCCCAAGTATTCAAGCCTTATTGGAACCTACGTGATCACCAAAATTGTGAGGTCAAGTAAGAAATCAGTTGCTTCGTAAAATCTTTTGGGGTCATTGTTTTACATCATAAACTAAAGTTATGAGGTTGGATCAACTTTTTCAGCTGTGATTGGAGAATATGGGGACACAAACTGAAACACTCCACCTATTTACTCACGAATATGAATTGACCACATGTTTGCCACGTTTGCCCGCTTAAAGGATCGGTAAGCCTCCCTCGAAAGACTCATTGCCATGCCTGCATTAATCATGCTTTCAAATGAACATGCTTTTATTTTTGCTGTGACCTTTATTGATCACTTAAGAGTGGACAAATGGAAGATGTGTTTCCTTTCATTTCTGTGAAGCTCTTATTGTTTTCTCTCTTTGCTCCACAGTGGGATCCCAGGGAAGAAATGTGGCACCATCGTCTTGTCTGCAGAGGAGCTGAGCAATTGTCGAGTGAGGAAGCCATAATAATCTCCCATGCCAAACACACATTAGCAGGCAAACATCTGTCAGGAAAGCCTGGTTAAACAGACTTCGTCCTTAAAGGGGATTGAGCAGGATGGAATCTTAGAGGAGCAAATAAAGTGTAGGCGCACAGCCACAGACAGAGGAAACTTCCTGTTGACTTTGTTAACAGACCATTTTGAGGAAGAATCCCACAGCATTCAAAAAGCTGAAAACGTGTTCAATCCATCTGTCTATTAAGAAACTGCCTGTTCCTATGGCTGGTTATAGAACTTAAATAATCTTTGAGTACCGACCGAAATCAGTTCATAGTATCAAGTTGGCTTATCTTGTTTAAAGATGAGCACACAAGCACATAGGTTTGTCTTGGGGTATTATGTTAATACAGGTGATTACAGGTGACAACAATTCACATGTTGCGTGAAAACCTGCTTTCCTTGCTCCAAACTAGCTTGTTACATCCAGCCACAGAGGCAGCAGGTCCTCCTCCATGTATGATCCTTCTGTTGCAAAAGTACCCTGAGAGTCGCCACATTCCATGCCAGCTGAAAATGGCTGATGTGATGGTCAATCTGTCTCTGTCCGTTGTTGTCAA
The DNA here is from genome assembly GCA_036023855.1 of Gadopsis marmoratus. Taxonomy (NCBI): domain Eukaryota; kingdom Metazoa; phylum Chordata; class Actinopteri; order Centrarchiformes; family Percichthyidae; genus Gadopsis; species Gadopsis marmoratus. The sequence goes on from JAVQJF010048843.1 coordinate 7,735, forward strand.
ATACTATGTTGCCAAGCCCTCCGCACAACTGTCTGCCCCCACATCACATTCTTTATATTTTATGTTTTGGTCTTTATCTTTTTGACTCATATTCTGGCTTAGAGGAACCAGGCTGAGAAACTGAAAGTGTACATACAGTACATTATAAAGGAAAAAAGTTCTTTAGAAAAACATTTTATTCAGTCTGCAACATCAATTAAAACAATACTGTTTTGGTTTCGGTACTGAAGGTATCATGGTCGCACTGGTATCGGAAAATTGCCTCTATTCACTTATCTAAGTATTTATGTATGTATCTACATATCTACATACCTATCTACTGTTTCTGTAGACGTACGGAATCAGTGTGTCAGCTGCCTCACATGGGGACTGTGTACGTACTCTGTCCATCTGTGTATCTATCCATCTGTCTACCGATCTATCTACAGTCTACAGTAGAAATCACACGTACACACCCAGACACACACCCCACTCTGAAAATAACAGACAGGGCAGCTGCTCTCACGCTGCAGTGTGTTCCCCCTGTCTAATGAAGTGGCCCAGGAACATGATGGGGTGAGTGCTGACTGTCCCCTCAACCATCACTGTGGTAAAGCTGAGGTGTGTGTGTGTGTGTGAGAGAGAGAGAGTGAGAGAGAGAGAGCATGACAGATAGAAATGGATACAAAGACAGTGAAGTGAATCAACAGAGGATTATTTAACGCCTGGCGTGTACCAGCTCTCAGCAATAAGAACAGCTTGGCTGATGATAGTGTGAGACCGAGTGTTGGTTAATTAAAACGCAGCCCTGCCTGACCTTGTCCCTTGTAGCCCTATGGGACACACAAACACACGCGCACGCACACACAAACTCAGAGACAATCATATACATATATAAACACATGCACACAAATGTGCACACAAACATACACACTTACTTTCTGTTCCACTGTCTTGATACTCATTTACATACAAACACACCTACATTAAGCCTGGTTCCAGCTGCAACATGCTTTGTTACAATATGCAGTCACCTGCACATCCTAGAAAAGGCCTATGAAACAAGATGGACTGTTGTCAGTTAGAGCTTCTATAATCAAATAATAATAATTTTATATCAACAATGCATCACATGACTACTTGTATGTGAAAGCGGTCGCTAATAGTGATGAACCCAAAGGTTAGTCAGCTCGATAGAGTTTTATTGCATCTTTGAGCTCAGCTCGGTCCTGTTTCTTTGGATCGCTCTCATATTCTGTGTTTTCTTTTGTCCCAGCACATTGTTAAAGCTATGTAATACCTACTTTGAGGTAAAAATTTTTATCCAAGATGCCTCGTGCATAATTTAACACATTTCCATGTAATTCAGCCTGACACATTTGATATCTTGAATAGAATGTTTTTTAAAAGTTCTCTGGTATTTGCAAAGTGCTTGTCTGCACAACATGAGTTTGCAATGACGGACCTGCCATTGGGTCTGGACGGCTTTAGGAGGTTAAGACGCATTTAGTATTCATGAACTGACATTATTCATTAGTTTCCATTTGTAATGTAGTCTCAAGAGGAGTTTGTACACATTCATGATTAAACCTCATCAGCCCAGCTTCTTTGTATTGCAGACAGTACAGTTCGTGTTTCTCTATTTGTGTAGAAACAACTGTAGCGTTCTACCAATTTGAGAGGAGACTTGGCATCAAACAACCCTGGTTGCTGCTTTAAAAATAATTTCAGAATATATTAAAATGTTTGTATAGCAGTATTTAATATATTATAAACCTTAGATGACAAAAGACCACTCTTTACTTTCTACTCCTTATTGTCCTGAAGGGCAAACGTAGTTTAGGAATGATATACAAGTCAACAAGGTAAGAACTATTAAAGAACGACACCATAGCATAATTTCAACCTAGACACTGGGGTCTTTAGCTCTTTTGGATTTGAGTTGGCAGGTTTATTCTTTTCTCGTAAAACTACAAAGTGTAAAGATGTCTCGAAAGAGACACTATTGCTTACACTGTAGACACCTTGTGTCTCACTTCAGGAGTTTACATCATTAGGATAATGATCAAAGGAAGAGCAGCTAAAGTTAAAAAACTGAGGTTACAGCAAATTGTTTGACACTAGATACTATCAACTAATTAGCTTTGCTAGAACAGAAGATCACTGAGCCCTTTCTCAACTTCTCAACTCCCTGAAAATAAACCGAACCAAAAGGAACAAGATCCAAATTTACAAACTCAACCCATTCGGACCAGAGCAAACTAACTATTTGAACAAAATAATTTTACAGGGAGCTGCTGGAACTTGGCTTGGTGCATCTACAGTAACTCAAGAAGAAAGCGATCAAGCATATTTCCCAAAATATCAAGCTATTCTTTTAACACAAAACTACAGTCTATATTATTAAAACAGAGGAGTTGAGGGAAAAAAGGTGTTTGTTAACTCATCACCACCTCAGTTGTGATGCATGCGAGATCCAATCTATTCAGGAGGATAACAGTGTGGATTATTATAACAGTGTGAATGTAACTCAGGCACAGAGAAAGACACAGTAGACAAGGTAAGATTCAAAAAGGCAAAATCTTTACTTGAAGTCAGCCAGTCATACACTGGTGATCAGTCCAATAAGCAAACAAATCCAGACAGGAAGTAGGCAAAAATCTGAAATCCAGAGAAAAAGGCAAAGTCCATAAAACCAAGGAACGTAACACTTAAAATGCTGGAAAGCGATTAACACACCAGGGAGAACGATCTGGAGTGGGAGCAGGGACAACAGGGGTGTATATGATGGGGTTGGCTGAAGGCACAATCAGGGCAAATGTGTGGATGGAGGTGTAGACGATCAGGAGCAGGAGAAACAGGAGGGCAGGAACTGGTTAGTCTCCAAAATTAAACAGGAAAGACAACAGACAAAGACTAACAGGATGTTACAGTGAATGCAGCACGTCTCTACTTAACCAGGAAGTAACAATAATAATAATAATAATAATAATAATAATAATAAACTTTATTTATATAGCACCTTTCATACAAGAAATGCAGTTCAAAGTGCTTTACAACAAAGATATTAAATGCACAAAGTGCTCAACACA
>JAVQJF010048855.1:0-10934 GCA_036023855.1 Gadopsis marmoratus
CTACCATCGGAGGACCCTGTGGCGGACACAGGACTGGGAGTGGGAGACGTCCCAACGACTAGTGAGCCCGAGGATGGGGTGGACTCTAACAGTATCCCTGTAGCTAAAAGAGCAGTCAAGCCAGTCATTCGGGGAATGACCCCTGGGCTACGTACGGCCCCCAACTAAACTGTTTTGGTTGCAGAAGGCAGCTGTTTTTTGTTTAAAGAAAAAAAAGGTCTAATGCCTTACCGTCCCTGCACCAAACAGCAGACAGACAAAGGTAACTAGCTGGTGAACATAGTGGAGCATTTAGCAGTATTTTTCTAAAAACAGAGCTAAAAAAAAATGAATGCCACTTTAATTACTTGAAGCTTTTTGTTTCCAAAACATTAGTAGTCCTACGTTCAGATGTTGCCTGCCATAAACAGAGTGTATGCTAATGTGTTTGCATGAAGCGTGCGTATGTTACTGTCTGTGTGTTGCATCATCACGTGCATGTACTTGATGTGGGTTCAGGTGAACGGGCACGAGTGTGAGACTGTGATTGTGTGTGAAGACGGGCAGCAGGGAGTAAAGATCAGAGGCTTACGGGGCAGAGCGACAGAAAACAGGATATGGCAGCACTGAACTTTGAGAGGAGCGAGTTACACGCCTCAACACGTACACAGGCCAGGAGGTGTCGGGCACGGGGTCAGAGGTCCATAAATAGATGCAACACACATTTGGACATACTGTATGATTCATGTGTACGCAGAAATGCACAGAGAGGGGAGAGAGTCCCAATTAGACTTAAGTCTTCGCTGCAGCTGTCTCGCTGGTTCTTCTTCCCAATCCCACCGGGATTAACTTTCAGACAGGAGGTGTGTCAGTCACAACAACCAGTCCCGAAATTATGAAGTAATCTTTCAGCAGTAATATTGTAGTTATAATGAGATTAATAGTATGGAGAGACATCAGTGGTTTTGACACATACCAATGATAGTATGTATCGCCACAATCACATTTGATAATTGGTGAATGAGATTAATGTCGCTGATGCTGCCTTCAAATGCAACTCGTGAGTTTCTAGTTTTGACAAGGGAATTTTGAGTACACATTAAATGCATGTGGTTGAATTTGTGAGAATATAATTACCAGCCAGTTAATAACAAAAATGGAAGTTGTTTTGTTCTCTGAAATATGATAAGCATTACCCCACTTCAATGCACCATTACACGGTCAATAAACATAAATAAATAGGCTGGGTCTCAGAAGGATAAATCAGGTCTTATTTTCAGAATCGGCTGACTTTTGTGTGCCTGTGAAGTACACTTTTCTCATCTTGGACTGGGCTTCTTCATCACAACAGTACTAAACAAACACTCATGTAACCAAGTAACCATCCGAAAGGACACAATGGACTGGGGGACTTGTGCGTAAACTTGGCAGGGGGGCCGTGCTGTTGTGAAAATGTAGACTGTAGTGATGAAGAGTCCCAAATGAATAGTGTATTAAAGAAAGCCTGTCTGACAGGGTGAGGATTCCAGCTGGGCAGTCATGCAGGTTCCACACCAGAGGGACAGGCAGAGAGCTGAGCGTGAGCAGGCCTCAGCAGGAGAACAGCAGGGATTGTGCACATAATAATGTCCGTGCCATTTTCATAATCCACATCTCTGTACTTGTACTTCCTTGAACCGGTTGAGCTCCGGCCAAACCTGTCACATGGATTGTGTGAATCTTCACTGCCCCAGTTGTACAGTATTCTGTGTAAAATGTATTGAGTTTGGTTGGATATTCTGGGTGTGTCTGGACTCACAGCAGATTTTTCCTCAGCAGTGGGAGAGTGGGGTCATTTCAGGTTACGACACTGCACCACTATCAACCATACCTGCCCCTGCTCGTCCCATATTGGTTCGTAGGTTATAACAGTGTCACTGTCTTAGGATATGTTATTTTCGTCTTTGTAAAGATTAGAGAAGAAGAACAGGCATGGTAACACACATTGTAGTGAGGTACATGCAGCCATTTCTCTTGTAAAAACAGCCACGTGGAGACGAGCTGCTGACAAGGCCACTGTCAGAGAGCGCAAGGTTACCACGGTAACCCATTAAATCACACCACACAATAAGGCTGACTACAGGATTTGGACTTATCCAACGTGCTGCTCCGCACCCTCACTGGGTAACAAAATTATGGGATGCCTGCTCCAGCTGAGATGAGTGCTGTTCTTTTGGGTGGCATACAGTACACGTGCACTGTAATTATGTTCTAGTGCGTTCAATCTAGCTGCATACCAGTGTAGCCTCGGTTTGATAGGTGAAGGATAACTTCAACTCAAAGGAAGGCTGTTACTGTTAAGAAATGGCTTTTCCACAGACACACACGCAGTGAATGTTGAAAGGACTCAGTGGAATAATTTTTCTCATTCAGGTTTAGTTTTGCTGTTAAGTGGTGAAAATGGCAACATCTCCTTTCCTCCCTCAATGATAAGCCCCGTGGCTCACTGAGACGAGGGGGCGTGAGGGAGAGACAACAAAGACATGAGGTCACAGATCAGGGCTGATGTCAGGACAAGAGCCGCAAGCCAAATGTGATTCAGACACACACATCCAAGCATGTCTTCAGGGGCTTAAACAATGCTCAGCTCTTATTAAACAGAACTTCACAGCCCAGGGAAATGACGAGCAATGCCAATATACTGTCCACCTAGTAAAAATGTGTGCCAAGATAATATGTTCCATCAGTTTGCCTTGATGTAGTTGTTCATTTGCATTTGATTGCAGTGTGAGATTTAGCTCTATTTATCTAGTAAGCAGATGACCCACTTGAAAACTTTAAATCCTTTTTCCCCCCAACTTCATTAGTTCTACACGTACTGCTCTCTACTTCTGTGGTGCAGTAAAGATTACTGTGCAGTGGATGTATCACCAAAAATGTATCTTTATTTCAAAAGCTAAAGTGACCAAATCTTCAAAGACCATATTTGAAGTTGACTCATAACTGTAATAATGACTTATCATTTGGTTTAAGTTCATGCCAGCGATCATTTCAGAAGAGAAAGCATCATATACTTCAAATTAAATCCATCAAAATTCAGAATAGCTCATTTTTGGATGAAACTCTTTTGTTTTGTGTTATTTGTCCACCATCTGGTTAATATCCTACTTTCACATGTAACACATAGTTACAGAAATGCATTTTGACAAAAGATTACTGAAAGTTGTGAAGCTGACGAACTCAATCGTGAAAACAAAAAAAAAAAACCTTACATGCTTGTTTCCCAACCTTACTGAGCCATGTTCAGTATGCATGTATGTATCCAGGCACACTGCAGTAACCCAAATGTGCAAGAGGCCCCTCAGATCAAAGTATTATTTCATACCTTCGTGCCTCATGAGGAGCCAAGTCTGTAGTGCTTCATCAGGCCAAGAAGAAAAGAAAAGAAAAAGATACACCATACAAGGCCCCTTAAGTGATGTCATGCCTCAACTCTGGGATACTCAGAATTGCTGGACTCTGGCATGATCCTTTCTTCTCTTTAACTGTAATTGAAAAGCTGCATTCTCTGCCAATGTGTTTCTCATTTCACAATTAGATGCATTTGGCTGCCACGATGTTCACACTGTGCGTGCAGAACACTTAAACTGCATAAAGAAATGTTTAAATTTTGTAGGACCTCTAGCTATTTATGTTGTAATCCTGCCACAAGGTTGTTAACCAAAATATAGATGTGTATATAGCATTTGTCTTCATTTAGAACATGTTTTTTTTTTCAGGGCTTATAATGGAGAAAGACATGCTAGTATTTAGGCCTCTCAAAGGTCTCTAGCTCCCAAAGGAAATGCCACACCGATTGTTCTGCATGACATAATTTAAAATGAGGGCATTCCTCTTTGTTGACTGAATGAATTTGTGCTAACTAGGAAGTATTGTAATTAAACACCCAGGTTTTTCATGTCTCAGACTCATACCTGCTCTACTTGCATCTTAATCATTGATTTCAGTGGTGTCTTTGGTGATAAAGTGGTCTTTTGGCTCTAGGGGTGGCCCTGTTTTGTACAGTCATTTCTAGTCCACAGAGGATGAATGGACCTAATGACTTAGGTGATCCAGGACTATAGTACTGCAGCTCCCAGAGGTTTTTTGGGTCTTTTCATCCCTAAAAATTCATATTTCTGATCACGTTAACCACCCAGTCTTGCTCCATGTGATTGAATGGTTCTATCATTTAGCTCCAGATAATCCCTTCCGACCTCAGTATAGTATCAGTTGTAGGTGATGAGAGGAGGTTCTTAATGTCTGATTTAAAGAAATGTCAAGCGAGACGGTTGCTTAGTTCTTTTAATCCCCATGTTTGGTTGTGATAAAAGCTACAAAGTGCACAATATGCAGGCTTCGGCAGTGGGATGAATGACTGGCTCTTAACATCTTGTCAAGGAGTGACATAGCAGGCCAAACAGCAGAACAAAAGCTGTTTTGTTAGAAGATAAGGAATTCAATTACTATGCCTTCCCTTTGATAAGATTCCTGTTTAAAAACCTCCGCTCAATGTCATGTTTATTCAACACATGGTTTATGTAGATAATGCTTTTCCACAGATTTCCTGATTGCCATGTTTACTTTACATGACTGTGGGCTGTGAAGTGGCGACAGTAGCAGTTTCTGCATGCGTGGTTATTTCTCAGAGTGCAGAGGCAAGAGCGTTGCATGACGTGTAGGGGAATGCACAATTAAAACAATGCTGTGTGTGTGTGTGTTGGTCGAGAGATGGGGACAGGCAGGCCGCCGAGATGAGCCCCCTGTTCTCCCAGTCTTTGTTGTTCATTACAAGCGCTCTTTGTGCCAACCAGCGATCACGTGTCACAATATTTGAACAGCTGTCGACGATAGATGTGTGTTTGCTCTTCTCCATCCACACAGAGAGGGCAGAGATCTGGTTTGATTACATGAAGTGTGAGAATTTGGAGAGTGAGGAAAAAGAGAACAAGATCCTGCGGTTTGGGATTGACGTCTGTCTTCTCTTTGTTTTACTGTCTGTTTTATTCAAATGCACTGCGCCATAAACTAGTACATTACAAGCTGTTAAAGCACTCCTACAACACACAGCACCAGCGCTGTATGATCAAATACAAAATTAATGTGGGCATAATTGTAATCCATCAAAAAGAGCGACGTCTGAGAATCTACCCCAGAGTGAACAACAGATCAATCTGTTGCTATAAGACACCGCTAATGGATTGTGTTAGAAACCCTGTTAGGAGACTCAATGACAGCTCCATCCGTGCTGTCACTTCTCACTTGCTCCATTAATCTGAACCTGTCAATGTTAGAGCTGGGAACACGCCATCTGCCCTTCTACTGCATGGTTCCACTGTGTTGGGTCTATGGTACACCAGTCAAACTGGAACCTTTTGATTTCGCCTTATCAGTAAAACCCTAAATGTGCAATACTAATATAAACAGTGCTTTAAACTGTAAGGGCTACAATCTACCCAAGGCAGAGAGAAGTTGCCAACTTTTGTCTCCACGTGTACTCTACATTTTAAAGAACTGAACCCTCCAGCCCCGCCCCCCCAACCCCATCTTCCAGACATGTCCTGTTGTGTTATTAACTCCCAGAAACTGACTCAGAGCCTGAGTGCTGACAGCAGAAGGCTGACTCTGTAGACATGCAGCACAGAGGCATCTGATGAAGAACATCATCCTTACAGGAACTAAAACTGGCACTGACCCAGTGTTATTCATGCATCTGATCGTTGTATAACTGATGGGCTTTCTCTAATGTAGAGCACAGTCAAAAAGAACTGTTGATAAGAGCTACAAGGTAAAATACTGTGTAAATCTCTACGAGACAAGAGCTGCTATTGTGGTATTAGTCCGCAGCCTCCTGCAACATCAGTGATCATTGATAATAGTGTGTCTGTGTCCTTGGGCTCTGTTTGAGCACAGGCTCATTGTGAAAGCTGCATAACATGACCATCATGGCCACTTTGCATCTGTGTATGTGTAGTGATGTGCACTGAGCCTTGACGTCATGGTGTAAACTGCAGCTGAGCTCTGCATTGTCTCTGGCTGGTAATGAAAAAGCTTCACTCGGGACTGTGTTTACTGACTACAGATTACAGTTAGCGCCTGCTGGCGGAGAAATGGTCTGATCAGGCTAGTAAGTATACAGCAGCTACAAAGTCTCTATGGGAAGAGATGGGGGGGGGGGGCATGGAAAAGGGGGCAGAGACAGAGAGGGCACCTTGGCAGTGCAGAGCAGAGTACAATTAAAATTCTGGTCTGGTCACCAGCACACTCTGTTTAGAGACTCTATTTGGGAACAACTTAACTCCACTCTCTTTGCCGTCCTTGGCAGGTAACACCGATGACACTTTGTAATGTGCACAATTCACATTCACAGATGCTATATTTACATTAATGGGTAGCCATTGTTGAAAAAGAAAGTATATGACACAATTTAAAAAATAAAGTGAAAATTAAAGTGAATGAAAACAGTTGCAACACTGGGTTAACTCGACCCAGTGCCAATGGGTTGATTTGACCGTTTTTAGCGTTGACGGTAATACGTCAAATGGAAAATATAGCACATATGCACCCATACGGTATATAGGAATTTATATTATATGTAAATATTTATGCATATATAGTGTACATTGGATTTACAGGTTTGTATTTAGACACCTGAGAAGATGTAACCTGCAGATATTTATGGGGTTTTCTATATTTTCACTCAACACAAATTTGTTCTTCAGCTTTTTTCCACTGAATGCTGTCTCTTTCGGGGGGGTTTTAAGCCAAATTATTGAGAAATAAATAATTCATTATAATTAATTAATTCCCTTTAATATGTTCATATTTTGAGCAGGAAAGTGTCAGCGCCTCTAAATGACCAGTCCAATGTGCGGTAGACAATATCTTACTCATAAATATAATACAGTACAGATTTCGCTTAAGGAAAGCAAAGGAACTTGAGTTTAATCAGTAGAGTGTGTTACTATATACTGGACTCATAACATGTGCTGTAGATAAAGAAAATGATCTGAACCATCAGCCACCAAGTAAACGTTCGTGCGAGTACAACCTTGTGGTACGATGAAATCAAAGTTATTAAACCATCTAATTCCATGTATTTAGATGCAATTACCCATTTTCGTGTTTTGTTGTGTCTGCCGTGTTTTTACTCTGCCGGTGTATTAACTTCAGTACGGCAGGCTTGATGGTTAATCCTATTAAATTAAGATTAGTTTATATTATGATTACTGTCTGTGGAAGGGGAAAACAGTATGAGTTAAACAGGAATCCAGCATACTTTACTTTACCAATACATAGAATAAACGGTATATGTTTCATCTTTGATAAGGGCCTTAATGAGCAGATCTAACACCTTAAAACCAGAAAATGTGTTTATGGCCTGTGTATTTGTGTGCATATTTGGTTGTAAATATAAATACAGGACTGAATGAGAAATTCAAGATGTTCAGCGAACATTTCTGTAAAGTCTAATATGAATAATATGGTATATTTTCCCACCAGGCTGTGTTGCTCTCTCACCGAAAAACGTGACGTGCTTGGCAATATTTTAGCTAACAGTGCTCTGCATCCTCATATTGGCCAGGACAGGAGTGAAATCTGGTTGCCATGGTAACGGATCGTGTTTAAAGCCTTGTTTGTGCCAGCCCAAGGGTAAGTGCAGTGATCTGAAGCAGGCTGCCAGTACGGGATTGGTTAGTTAAGGTGAGTCCTTGGAACGTCATAGTCAGGAAAATTAGCTTAGATTTTCAGTCTCAGACAAACGGAGACACACAGACAAAAAACAAACTGAGTGCTCTTTAGTATGTTACACTGTGTTCAAAGGAAATGGTGCACTGTGGAATAGAACGGGAAAATTAATATTTTATTTGTGGGCACCTTCTCTGCTCAGCATGGGAAACACTCAGAGCCAAACCAATACAGACAACTACAGCAGTTTACCTTTAAGCCTTAAACGCAGAGTCACTGCAGTCACAAGGAGCGTCTGTGTTGCAGAGGATCAGGATGGGGTCGGGGACAAAGGGTCATGGCCGTGACTTTTGACCCTTTTAACTTCTAGGAAAGGTTGGATTTACAGCCTGCCATGCTAGCAGTTCACGAACACAGTCAACGACCGGCAGTGTGAGAAATGGGTCCAGTGTGGCCCCACCCTGACCACTGCTGCTGTTTCAGTCCTCACATGGCCCTGGTCTGAGGTCTCCTAAACACATACGGTTAAATTTAGACTGGCTCGGACTGACCACAGACACAGCCAGACCTCCTGAAATCTGACTTCATTGTCTGCCCTTCCTCTGCTCTGCCTCTGTAGGTCAGTGTGTTTTCACTCCCCCTACCACCAGACACACAAACACCACTCTTTCTCTTCATTTCTCCCTCTACCCATCATGCTCAGGGGCAGCCGACTGAAGCTGATTTACCTAGTGTTTGCACACGGTCAGTACTCATCCCTCTGGAGGAAATTAAATGTTCAAGTTACAGCACTGGCCAGATTAATTTTTCCTAAAACACTCTTTCACATATCACTTGTTTGGACTGAGAGGCACATTTCTACATTAGTGATTTGTATCATATTGTCTCACTGTCAGATTTCCTGTTTTTATGTGCTTTGGGGGAAAAAACACCTGGTGAGACAACTGGAACAAGTGGAAAGCATCAGATGCTGTAGGAGTAAGACTGCTCTCGCTCTCCTTCTCTCTCTCTGTCTCTCTCTCTCAGCTCAGTGCTCACTGGCCCATAACAGGTTCCTGATGATGGGCCATGAACATGATGCGATCGCCTATTAGTATCATTTTCACTGCCACGACATTCTCTGTGTCTAGGATTCATTAACTGTGGCCTATGTAGTGCCATTTTGTGTCGGTCCTGTCGGAGAACAAACCTGCTTGAACCTACAGTTTGCCATAACTCAGACCTCCATCCACACCTGCAGGCACAAACGTGTAGACATACAAAGACACCATTTGATTCCATCAAACCTACTACACATGGCCTACTGCTTGAATGCTGCATGTATAAAACTTTATAAGGCATTATTATATACCTAATATGTTTGTGTTTTAGGTTCCCCGACAGCTTCATTTGATTTAATCTATTCACTAAATATGATTTTACAGTGCTGCTTGAAATCAGTTTGTAACTTTACACGATACGTTTTAGTATTTGTGTGTTTAAGCAAATCTCTGTCGCTCTCATAAAGCTGAGAAAGAAAGCAAGAAGAGGGAAAGGAAGGAACTTGTGACCTCAGAAAATCTAGCAATGTTGAATTTATTAAAGAAAATGTTTTTTATTAGAGTGAATAACACTTTTGTGTCTTCCAGGTGCAAAGAAGCAGATGGCTTTGAAGACAGCGGTGCATGTTTTATTAATAAATCTCGCTGCCCAGTTATAGCATTAGAAGAAAGAAAATGGCTGCATAATGCATTGACCTGGATGCCTTTGGTGCACGATGTTTGAGCTACATTCCTGATCAACTCTGACAGCATCTGTACTACAGTAGATGGGGATACGAGAAGACTCAAGAGCAAATGGAATTCTTAAAAACATGCATTGAAGACAGCAAAACAGTTACTTGTGTTAGATGGAAATATGCATTAGATCCCCTCTGTGGGTAGCATGGAGAAAAGGGAGATGTGATACATGATATTTTGTTTTATTTTATTCAGAAATGTGTTAAAATACAGAAGAAATCTATGTAGACTCAGGCCAGAGGAAGGTGTGTATTACTGTCTACTTTGAATGCAATGACACGCCCCGAAGACAGCGGGTGTCTGGATTTTTGTCCATGTCCAGCCGAGCAAAGTGTCCAAATGTCAGTATCTATTTTTGTCCATCAGGAAATGAAGGGTACACACACAAAGATGCCTCTCTACATTTGCACTGTAAAACTAAATAGGCACACGCAAAAACTAACACTAGATGGCCACAAACTCTGAGAACCACTCAGAATAAAGGAGACATATTTTTGAGTTGCTCAATACCTTGCAAAGGCAACACATGACTTCAGCTCAGAAAAACCAACATCACATTATCCCAGAACAAGAACATTTCTCATCTCTGGCAGCACTGGACCAATCCCAGGCCATTACACAACAGTCTGGACAACATGCCTGGACCATGATTACTCATGTCATCGTTGGGAAGAAGGGTGAAATTGAAAGGGACATACTTTCTCTCAAACGGAATGTAAAACACCCAAGCTCTCTTTTCTGAAATCTTTTACTGCCTCGATGAACATGGAAAGGTTTTTATCTTTCTTTCACTCAACAGCTAAACGCTGCTTTCATCGCTGCTGTTCTTCTGCCAAGTTTTTCCTCAGCTTTCAAGTCTGTAAAACGCTCGTAAAATGTATGACAGCAGGGTGTTAATCATTATGCAATCATGGCACATAGTCTATTCAGCACATGCCCATCGTGTTGTGTCACGTTTTGTATTTCTGTCACTGTTTAAACTACACATAAAGCTATGTATGTAGTATCAATGTAATATTTTAATTCAGGAAACTACATTTAGGTAATTTGCTTGTTACCAGGAGGAGCAGAAACAGCAGTCTGCCTGTGGATTGTTTGTCTCAGTGACCAAAATGTCCATTGTTTTACTGTCTGAATGTGTTCCTTTGCATGCAGTATGCATATTACTGTGTGTAAGTGTGAAAAATAGTAGTAGGTATGCACCCTGTCTAGCTCCTGCAGCGCTATAAAAAGCTCCCTGCAGCCCATGTAGGAGAGGTTGAAGTGTGGTGGGCCAGCAGGTCAAGCTGCCACATATGGGTGCTCTCTTATGTCTCGGAACACATGTGTTATTTCTTCATCCCGGTCCCTGGTGATTTGGAGTGCAGTTTTAGTGATAGCAGCAGCATTGCAGATGAGAGCAAACAGTGTGTGTGTGTGTGTGTGTGTGTGTGGAAGGGGGGGGGGCAGCTGAGCCAGAGCTTATCCCGA
>JAVQJF010048882.1:0-12635 GCA_036023855.1 Gadopsis marmoratus
CTCTCTCTCTCTCTCTCTCTCTCTCTCTCTCTCTCTCTCTCTCTCTCTCTCTCTCTCTCTCTCTCTCTCTCTCTCCCCCCATTTCCTGTCTGCCTCTACAGGTATAAAATGCCTCCCCAAAAAAAAAGCTCTATATCCATCAGTGTTATAGGTGAGAGTGCGATGCTAAGCCTGTGGAGTCCTCTTTCAAGTAAAAGTACTTCAACACATTAACAAAAAGTGTGTTAACATTGTTGGCCAAATTTCAAAAATAAAAGTACTCATGATGCCAAAAACATGCCCCCTATGACTGTTATAAATTATTTGATTGTTATCGCTACTTATCATTAGCTTGTCGCTGTTGGTCGAGGGGGAGCTCATTTTAATTCCATTACATACTGTTGTGTTGTTTAATCTATAATTGCATATCATACTTTGTAAGTTCATAACATGTTTTACTTGTAAAATCATTTGTAAACTAGTGTGACGTCTCGGGAGGCCGGGATCATTGACTGACAGAGTCCGGCAGGTGTGGGTGCGAGGAAATTTTACTGCAACTGCAGATGGGTGTTGCAGTCCATCCCTACGGCCATACTGTTTTGTAGTCCTTCTGCCTTCCGCAATATCACACTACATTTCTTAACACTGGTTATTAAAGCCATCACAGAAATGTAGTGGAGTAAAAAAATGCAATATTTCTGTCTGAACTGTCAGAGAGTCAAGTATCTCAAATATGTATTTATGTATGCACGGTACTTGAGTAAATGTAGTTACATAAAACCACTGATTGACTTTCAGACATTTCTATCAGCATGTTCACTGCGTAAATCCTTAAACTGTCTAAAGAAACCTCACACAGGAGGGAGTCAGCACCGCATTGATAAATTGTGCAGTAAAGAATTAGACAAAGAAAACATGTTTTTCAAGCTTTATTTTTAAATGCTGTATGTAAACCATTGTTTTCACACGGATTCTTGGAGCTTCCCATTAGTGTGTGCTGGGAGTGACCTTGAGGACATTTATTTGTCCTCCATACTCACCTTCTGTGGTTGGAAAAAGTAATTGGATGTTAAATCAAATGTGTCACAGAGATCATGAGAATGCACAGAGGAGAGATGTTATACTCTATATAAAAAGTAAAAAACAGTTCTACAAATTTGTATTTGCATTTCAGAAAATTCACCACAAACACAAGAAAAAAACTGCACAAACTGTGGTCACGTTATTTTTCCAATTCTAATTTACAAAATCTAAGTGCTATTTGTCAGTGCAGATCAGCTGAACATGCAAAAACGTCCAGTTTGCCTACAAGGTTGCACACAATTCAACATATATGGAGAATACGCTTTTTATTAATAAATAAATAATGAATGAATATTTACTTTTCAGGGAAATTCCTATTTTCCCTACAATTCCTACCAAAGTTCTATTTCATTTCCAGGAAACATAGGAAATAGGTAGGAAATTGACAATGGTAATAAAAAGTATTGGAGGGCGGTGGGCTTTGTTGCTGCTTCGTCAGCAGCCATCTGTCGGCTCCAGGATTGGCAGAGAGAAGAGCCTCTCCTCAGGCTCCCTCTGGGCGCTGTGGACCACCTGGCACCTGAACTTGGAGCCCTGGTCGTCCTTGTTGGGAGTGAATTTTAGAAAACTGAACATGGAGTAGAGGCCGTTGATGTTCAGGCTCGGGGGAGTGTTGAAGACACCTCCGGGAACCGCCTCTGCATCTTTAGTCCAAGTCACTGACACGTCTTCAGGACAGAAGTCTTTGATGCACAGGTGCAGTGTACACGCTTTGTTCAGCCGAGGACACGGTGGTTCACAGTCGATGAACATCACATTAGGAGGAGTTCCTGTTCGAACACACATGGGGCACACATCATAAAACATGTTAAAAGGTGTTACCGTTTGTGCAGAATCTTGACATGAATAGATTGTCACATTCATTTTGACATAATAATGTGGAAGGAACAAGAAGATTGCCCTCATGTTCATCCTCTTCAGGGGGGAGCGAGGGATGAGGCTTGTCGGAAATGTGGTTTTAATTTTGATCTGACTAGAAGGGACCATTTCCACAATTTTCATACAACATTTTGCAGAAGAAAACTACATTTGACACATGACAGTGCCTCGGGGTTATACAGCGATCAGCTGTAACATCCAGACAACACGGCACCCCGAGTGTCCCCATATTCTGAAACCTTTCTATCAGAACCAGCATTCACTTGTCAGCAGTTTGAGCTCCAGTAGCTCATCTGTTGCATCAACGAGCCTCGGCCGTCCATGACCCTGTCTCCGGTTCAGCGGTTCTCCTTCCTTGGACCACCTCTGGGAGGTACTGCCCCCTGCAGACCAGAACACCCCACAAGAGCTGCAGTGCTGGAGATGCTCTGACCCAGTCGTCCTGCCATCACAGTTTGGTTCCTTGTCAAAGTCGCTCACATCCTTCTGTTTGCCCATTTTTCCTGCTTCAACAGATCAACTTGGAGGACAAAATGTTCACTTGCTGCCTCATATATCCCCCCCACTGACAGGTGCCATGGTAACCAGATAATCAGTGTTCTTCACCTGTCAGTGCTCATAAAGTTATGGCTGATCGGTGTATAACCACACAGGATCCTCCTGATGTTGTACTTTGCAAATAATTAAATTGCCATGTGACATACAGCAAACGTTGGACCTTTCGCTAACATAATAAAAAATGAGAATAGTAGGGAAACGTTTTTGGATCCAAAGTTATGGAAAAACCGGGGCAAACAAATGATGTTCGCCTCAAGTGTTTTACAAATGATTATCTGAAGGTGCTTTAACATGTGGTGCTGCTACCTTGAGTGTTGATGTGGTACAGGACATCTTTATAGCCAGGTGGAGGGAAGCTGGAGTGGTAAACGCGGCAGGTGTAGACGGCTCTCTCGTCCTCTCTGGCCATGACGAGCTGGATTTTGCTCCACACGCTGTAGAGGCGGTTGTGGTCGGAGAAAGGTCCAAAGTGTGCGCCGGCGCAGACCTGCTCCCCGTCATTCCTGGACCACTCCAACTCCACATCCTGGGGATAGAAGTTCTCCACCCGGCAGCAGAGAACCAGATCCCACTCCACCTTGGGGATCTGAGGGATGCTGGAGATCTGGAGGAAAGACGGCTCCACTGGAGGTTTGTGAGCGTGCGTGGTGAAAGGAGAGGGCGGTCATTTTAAATCCCGTTAAGAGTCAATCACAGACAGAACATTTCCCTCCACAGGTCCCATCTGCTGAAAATACCACTACTGAATCCTTTCAGGTTAGGCTCTTCCCAGATAGAACTGGTGCTATGTGAAGATCATGCTACTGGTAAGATCCTAGCACTGACACAAGGTGCCTTTTAAAGCATCTATAATCAATATTTTTATAGTAACAGAAGCCCCTTTCATACAGCCTGTTCAATGCGGGAATCTTGTGCCGTTATTCCGCCTCGTCGTCTGTATAAAACGTTCACTATATGGACAAAAGTATTGGGCCACCTACACATTACACCTACAGGAGCTTTAATGACATCCCATTCCAAATTCATAGGCATTAATATGACGTTGGTCCCCCCTTTGCAGCTATAACAGCTTCCACCCTTCTGGGAAGGCTTTCTACAACATTTTGGAATCTTTTAATTCAAAAGATTAAAAAGACGAGATTAATTTTCTTTCATGGTACAATGGAGGTAAATAAAATGAAACATTTGATGTCTCTTGTAGCTGTGGAGGATTTAAAAAAATATCCCTGGGCATTAATAAATAACATAGGCATTTAGCTGAAACAGAAAGGTGCTCGTGGGAAACGTAGGACACAGTGTTTTGGAGCTTGAACCATACTTGTCATAGTCGAGAATAAACGTCTAAAGCCCAAGCAGCCAACAGAGAGTGCAGTCTTCACTACACTCCCACAATACACAATACACAGCCTACTGATGATTTTGAGAGATGAATTTTGCCAGATGTGGAGCTAAAGGCCAAAGGGTCATGAAATGTGGAGCTACCTAAAAGGTTAAGCGGTCAGGGGTCCCCAAGATCATTAGAAATCTTCCTCTGGAGACCATGAATATCTGTAACACATTTACCGGCAATCCAGCCAGCAGCCGTAAACATTTCTGACTGAGGACCAAATTGTCAGACAGACTGACCAACATCAAGTGATCTCCTTTAATTGTTTCAGAAAACATAACACGGTGACGTGACTATGCTGCGCGGTTGGAGCTACAGTCACTCACCTTTCACATGGACTGTGGTCTCACTTCTGAACGTCTTGCCCCTGCACAGCACCACGCACCGGTATGTGGTCCGGTCTTCGGTGACCATCGGACACACAGTCAGGACAGATGTGTGGTGTCTCCCATCTGACTGGAGACAAGCCTGCTCACTCAGATCCTCACTGACCAACAGAGAAGCAGATTCTGACTGGACCACTGCGTCTGCCCTGCTTCTTAATCTGACCCACTTCACTTTGAGCTCCCGCCGTCTTGCACCACTGATGGTGCATCTGAGTTCACACGGCACCTGAGCGTATATGATGCTGGGTTTGCTGATGTCAGAAACAGTCGGTGGGGCTGTGGAGAGAGATAGAAATGTATGTCGAGCTCCATCACACCCACTATATATATGATCACATCACAAGGACAATCTCAGTATGTTAGCGTAACTGTAGTAGCAGCAGTATTAATCTTAGCCTGATTTAGTTTAAAAATAGATGCCCCGTTTAAATAAAAAAGCATGCTATTTGTTCACACCGAGACGCACCTTTACAGATATACATGTAGGAAAGCAAAAGGCCCACAATAACAGTGGTGACCAGCAGGGAGATGATGCCACTGGTGACAGATATCAGCGTGACAGCACTGTAAAGGGGCTGCGATGGAGCTGCAGGGGGAAAAAGGGATTTGAGAGATCTATATAACATAGAGTAAATATACAATTCAGTGTGGATAATGACTTTAAAGAATGAAAGAAAGAAAAAATGAAACCCCACCTTGGACAGTTAGTATAACAGATCGGTTGTACGGCCGGCTATAGGTCTGGTGCTCCACCTGGCAGATGACGGACATCCCTCCGTCCTTCACGGCTGCAGAGTGCAGTGTGATGCCACTGCGAATACTGTAGGTGTCATTTGGATTGCGAATGGCCATTTCGGTGCAGACACGCGAGAGGTGGCTGACACCTGCGTGGACCGTGTGGGAGCCATTTTGGACGTGCCATGTCACGGCCAGCTTCTCCGGGTAGAAACCTGTGATGTCACACTGTATCGTCTTCTCCTCCCCCTCCGTCACGGCTGCCTTCTCTGGGAGCCACACTGAAGGTCGAGCTGGTGGAGAAGTCAAAAACAGTATTTTTATATATATTTTTTTTCTTTGGTTGGTGTTTATTCCCTGAATTCTACAACATGCAATCATGAACCAGTTAACACATATCACAGTGAAGGAAACTGCTGCTGTGCTGCTGTTTTTTAGCCACAGCCCAGTGAATGATGATCGTGCTGGAGCATTTATCAGCAAAGAGCCAGATATTTCCACATATTTCAGGAGTTGGTGGAGACCAAAATAGAGCTAAAGGGAGAGTGACTATTGGGCTTGAAATCTGACATGTAACTAAAACGACTGCGAGGGGGGGGGAAAAAAGCCCAAATGAAAATGCTAATTAAACACTTTTTGTATGAACTTTCTCTGTGATCAATAGAATTTCCATAATATTTAATTGACTGAAAGACAACTTGTATTTCTAAGCTGGCCTGGGAAAATTCTTTCTAAACCGCAGACAGTGTTTCTAGATCAGCACATGTTGAGTTAGTTTCTAAATCCAGACTGTGTCACAGAGTAGAGACAGACAGAGGACTACCCAGCACTTCCAGTGAAGTGGCCTCTGTGTAGACCACAGGTGTTATGATTCGGCAGGTGTACAGCCCTTCATCTCCCACAGCCACGTTACGAAGCTGCAGCGATGCATCGCCTTGTAGCAGCCGCATTTTATCCACCACTGAGCCTTCTCTGTTCCCATGCGCTCTGCCATCCTCCAGAGTGTACACGATGCTCTTCTCTGCATGTCTATCCACCAGGTTCCACTCGACGGTGAGCGTGCTCCACTCCGCCACCTTGGACAGTTTCTTAAACAGGCAGCTAAGAGTCACGTCCGTGCCCACCGGCACACTGAGCTTCCTTGTCGTGTCAGCTGAGGAACCTGGACACACAGACGGGATTAGCTGCAGTGCACGACAGTGAAGGCAAGTTTGCAAACAAACAAGACAATAAACCGTGCAAAAGACAAACCCTTACCTCTACAGTGCAAAACAATAACCATGACTTTCATCATAATTTTCATAGCCTGTAGGCGCTCCATTTGGACTCAGATGTCACGGCGTCAGTACATGATGAAGTGGAAGCAAACTGCAACGCCCCAGTCTTGGCCAAGTGTGTGCTGTTGCAGTCCAGACAGAGTCCCTGGACTGGAGATCACGTACACTGAACATGCAGAGTAGGGCTCGGCTGGTAAACATTCACCTGGCTGTTCGTTGCTCGTCAGTCATGTGTGCGTTGTTCTAGTGCACTTCCTCCTGGACTTTGACCTGTGCCTGGAACCTCCTCCGTGCCACTCTGCAGAAACACAGCTGCTGAAAACCTCAAGACTCACGGCGACAATCTGCTGGAACTCCCAGTGGCACATTGTGTTTAGGCCTCCACCCAAACAGGAGGGGATCCCAGACGCTGTCTGACAACATGGACGCTTGCCTGAGGGATTGACACAGCGGCATGGTAGCTAATGTTAAGACATCACCAGCATCCACCACTTCTCCACCCTACTCAGCCCCCCTAAATATCAGATCCCTAAATAACAAATCTTTTTTATCTCATGACAATGATTTAGACTTTTTTTTTATCATCATCTCAGGGAGACTGTAGTCCTTTACTGTAGCCGAAGCAACCCCCCCTGATTTTACACACCTCCATCAACCCCACCTCTCAGGCAGGGAGGCGGGGTTGCTGTCATTCACATAAAAGATATTAAACGCACTCCCATTTTATATAGTAGTTTTACATCATTTGAACATCTTTGTTTTATGGTACCCTGCAAAGATCCTGTGATCATTTTAATAATCTACAGACCAAACAATGTTTTTATCCCATTTTATATCCAGCTATGAAAACGTTCATATTTTAGGTGATTTTATCATGCATGTCTGCTGCCCTCATCAGACTTTTTTTGTCACAGATTTAATGGAATCTTTTAAACTCACTCAGGCAACGCAAGAACCAACACACTCCGAGGGTCACACCCTTGACCTGGTTCAGTATCGTGGTCTCAGCCCTGAGAACTTTGTGAGTAAAGATATCTGTGTCTGATCACAAAGCAGTTTTATTCTGTGGTTTTAACCCAACTAATCTTTAATCACAGTACGCTGCCGTGTTTTTAGGTATTCTGAGCTTTTTACCTCTGCTTCTTTAGCTGCTTTCAATCCACAGAGGACCTGGTCTCCCTTTTTAATCACACCTGCCAGTCTGTCCTGGACTCTGTTGCTCAGAACAGAACACCGCAGCCATGGCCAACAGAGTCCACACAGGAATTAAAGAGACTGTAGGAGAAAGGAACGAAAAATGGTTTTACATGTATTTTATATTTTATGACATCTGGAAAAATGCAATGATTAATTATCAAACAGCAGTTAAAGAAGCAAGAGCATCCATCTTCTCTAATTTTAGAAAATCACTCTAACCCCAAACTTTTATTCAAAGTTATAGACTCTGTCATCACCCCCCGTCATTTTGCTGATGGTTATAGGCAACAAGTTACTTTTACTTTTCAACCAAATTCAGCCTGGTTTTATCCTCGACGTCAAGATATCTTTTGACCTGAAAAGCACCAAAGCCATACATACTTACTGTAGCGTCTTGCTCTGTTGTAACTTATGTCTGTGTAGATTCATACATGCTACCCCAATATCTGCAATAATGGATGTGAGGAAGCTGATTAGTGTCCCACTAATGAGCTTCTACTCTGTAGTAAATGTGATATTTTTATTTCGTCTTCTGTAAGAGAAAACCTCTATTTTCTTACAAAACACTTGTTTATTTTAGACGATTCTTTACATACAACAGTCTTTCTGCACAATTACAGCTTTGAAATTCTAACATGAGTTTCCAGAGAGGGTTGTCCCTGTACACAGCAAGGATCATCATCCCACCATCGACCGCTTCCTCCCTCTCAACCGAACCTCGTCAAGCTTTTTAATGACGGCTGACGACTTCTTGGATGACGCCGCGTAGCTTTTCAGCAGCTTCTCGAACAGCGCCTCTGTGTTGGGGTGGGTGCTGAGGAAAGCCTTCTCCAGCACGTACAAGTCCACCCCCTTATCTTCCGGCAGAGTAGAGATGTAACTCAGGCCGAAGTCGATCAGGACCAGGTCGGACTCCCCGTCCTCCGGGCCGCATCTCAGTAGCATGTTGGAGGTGGTCAGGTCTCCGTGGATGACGTCCTCGTCGTGCATTTTTGCCAGGATCTTGCCCACCTTCTCAGCCAGCCGCTCCAGCTCCGGCTGCTTGCAGGAATCAGACTGCTGAGCAGATGCAACGTGGTCACGCACAGTCAAGGAACCCACGATTTGCTCCAAGAAAATACAGTGGGATGTGTAGTCCACAAAATAGACTACAGGGGCAGATATGCCTGAGGAGAAGAGAAGTTCAAGGACAGATTCAGATTTCACAAACTGAATGTTAGGCGCTGAACATACAAAAGCAACTAATTAAAACTATAAACCTGTGTTTAGTAGTGTTAAAAGATGAGGCTGACATTATTCCATAGTTTGCTCTCAGTCCCAGGCCCATTAGTTCCTAATAAAGATGTAAACCTTTAAAACTCACAAATATATAGTTCTTTCTTTTTAAAGGGGCGTGAATTTCGGTGCCCTGGAGGTGTCATAGAGAAGGAAAAGGGAGCTCATTAGTGCTCTCGAATTCTCATTCCCTTCCAGGACACCGTGCCTACCTGGCTCCTTAGGTGGCCGCTCCCTTCTGAGCAGGCGATTCATTGGTCACCCTCTAATGGCACAGAATGTGACGGGTCCCACATTTCGTTGCCACACCAGCCCGGCTCGATGCGTAGCTAAGACTCTCGTGTTATGGCCAGCTGGAGCTGAGGTTAATGTGGCTACTTTTATTTAAACCGTGTTCATTCGCTAAGTGTTCTGCGCTTGATAAAGGCGCCTCGGACCCCTGCAGTACAGGGCCCCTGTTAAACTTGCCTGCTCTCCGGCAGCGCAGTATGGCGCGGACCTCCTGCACCGTCCTGCGGTGGGTCAGTTTTTCGTCCAGCGCCGGGTGTCTGTAGCGTTTCGGGAACCTTTCTTTCACAATAGTCGGTTTTCCTAAAAACTCTAACTGGTACACCCGGGCTTCTGCTCCTTGTTTTAATAACGCTGCTTTACTGAGGAACTCCGGAACCGCCATCTTCTTTTCATTGGCTGTGTTTACTTCCGACTTCTTCTATTGTCTGCTTCCTCTGCACGTTTCCACACGCTGCCACCTAGCGGTCACCATCATGAATGCGCTTAAACTGCAAGAGGAAACAAAAACTTTTGATTATTTTGGCTAAATCAGTTTCTAAAATAGGCAATGACACACTGACATGGCCGCAGGAAAAGAAACATTTTACCAGTTACTTCTTACCTTAACCATCCCTAAATCTATGTACACGCATATTTAGACAGATGACTCACAAGGACTTGTGATGAGGGAAATCTCAAGCAAAAAGTCAGCTGCTCTTGAGAGCCTGACCTCTGACCTCCCAGGAAGAAACAAGAATGTCACACATAAACGGATAATAATGATTATTTTTATACATATTATAAATAATCACAATAAACCTGCTCTTGTTACCTCTGAAGTTCAACTAATTGGCTACTGCTGCTATTTTATCTACCTGCTGATACTTAGATACTGCTACTATTACTGTGACTATTATGATTATCATTAGTTCTACCGATGTTGTACTCTTAGTATAGCACTACTACCATATTACTCTGCTACTGCTGTTGGAGGAATCTTACCAAAAAAACATTTAAATATATACATGCTGTAAACCCAAATAATGATAATAACATAGACCAATATAAGGTAACAATTAAATCTAATCAAATGTCTAAATATCTGTCTAAAAATATCTAAAACAGTACAAAAATGTTTTAATAAGTTACTCCTTCACTATGTGCAAAAATACATTCGCTTCACCACACAGCACAAACAAAACAAGATAATTCATTCAGGACAGACATTAAGAACAGAACATCAACACACATGTCTTTAAAAGACATTGGTGCAGTTATTTCAAAAATAAATATTACAAAATTACAGGGAGGGCTGTATATGTAATCAGTGAAAGAGGCATGCAAGTAGTATTCTAATTGCCAAAACATGCCTATTTTCAATCATACAGTGGTGGAAGACGTATTCAGAAAATTACCTCAGTGAAAGTAGCAATACTACAATGTAAAAATACTCATGCAGTCCTGCATTCAAAATCATACTTAGGTAAAGATATGTAACTAAGTA
Organism: Gadopsis marmoratus; assembly: GCA_036023855.1. NCBI lineage: Eukaryota > Metazoa > Chordata > Actinopteri > Centrarchiformes > Percichthyidae > Gadopsis > Gadopsis marmoratus. The sequence continues at coordinate 10,531 of JAVQJF010048882.1, forward strand.
AGTATTAAAATCAAAATGTGTTTCAAAAATCAATCATTCTGATGCAGACCTGCTCAGTCACAGGAGTTGTGCATTAGTTTCTCACTACAAACACTAAATACAGTGCATTTGGTGCTTGTTCATAATTGTATGTTGCAGTTCCATTGCTATTACTATGTCAAAAATAAAGTAACTGTGTAAGCAGCAGGTCGTAGCTGGTGGAGGTGAAGCTACTATTATCTACTTTATATAGGCTACTGTTGTGTAGGAAGATCTAAAAAGTAGCTACAGCTGTTAGATAAATGAGTGAAAAGCACAATATTTCAAAACTAGCAGCAAATTCAACTCAAATTTCGTACCTCGAAATTGCACTTAGGTTACAGCGCTTGGTAAATGTACTCATTTACATCCCACCACTGCAACTGCTGAGTTTTTCTGTGCCTCACATTCTTCAGTCATACCTGTAAATACAATCAACCAAAGCTAAAAGTGACTGGTCCTTTAACCCAGTGGTTCCCAAAATGTTTGGTCTAAGCCACAGTCACCTGAGCTCACTCGTGGGTCGCTCTCTGGCATGTTCCAAATGTATAACATTATTGATGAAATAAAAGTCAATAATGATATTTCATGATATTATGATATTTTTTATCCATTACGTTATGACCGTGAAGTGTAGCTGAGCATGGTTACACTAACTATACAGCTTAATGTGTAAATATTATTATTATTATTATTAATAAGATTATTTTATCTACTCAAAATTCCAAATACATTTAGCACAGTCTTTCCACATACCCCCTTGCAGCTGCAGCGCCCCCTGGGTGTCAGTAGGATGCCCCTGGGTGGGACCCTGCGCTCGTGCTGGGTGGGGCTCCAGACTCTCCGTCCTGGGAAAGTTGCGTGTTTGTCGCCCTCTGGCGTCAAAACCAAGACGTTTTTTCCTCTTGCAGCCAGACGCCGCTGCCACGTAGTGAAGTGAAACTTCCTGAAGGGCCAGCAGTTCTCCAGCAGTTCTCCAGCAGTTCTCCAGGAGTTTTCCAGGAGTTTTCCAGGAGTTATCCAGCAGCAGTTCTCCAGGAGTTCTCCAGCAGCAGTTCTCCAGGAGTTCCCCGTCCGGTCCTCCAGGAGTTCTGGAGTTCTCCAGCAGTTCTCCAGCAGTTCTCCAGGAGCATCTTATTATCCGCTCTGCTGCTCACGGTGAGTGCATGTCTTTCAGCCGACTATAGAGACGTTTGCAGCGGATTAAAGTGTCCACCTCAGCGCTCACAGCACTGTTAGTCTGTCTGTCCCTTTAACAACAGCTTACATTCCGGGATGGAGCCCCGACTGAAGGCTGTTGTCCACAACAGGAACTGTGATCGGGCTACAATCAGGACTGTGAAAATAACTGCTCAGGCAAAGAATAGATTATGGTGAGATACACCCACAATTATACAATTATAACTAAATATATTTACTCAACTACTGTATTTACAGCTCAGACGGAAATATTATACTTTGCAATCTGATACCAGTTACTCTGCATATTAAGAATTTTGCATGATGATGCATTACTATATTAAACTGGTTTCTATTAAAGTAGTTCTCCCTTGACTTGCCATTAAAATGCTTCAGTAGCACAATAATCATAAACTGACAGGGTCCATGCTACTGCATGAGTACTTTTGAGACTTGGAGTACATGTTGTTAACAACACTTAAGTACCTAAAAGCTTCCTTCGCCACTGGATGAACAGTTTCCACTCTTTCCCACTTCACAGTAGAACGGCTTATGTCCAAGACCTGTACTAATATTTGTCTTGTAGTTTTCTGTTGAGCACATCGGAAACTGGTTTTAAGTGCTAAGTAAACGTTTTTCATGGATTTAAAAGGGACACATATCAGAGCAAACTGTATAATTAGTTCAATTCTGGTGCTAGATGAGCCATACAAGTCATTTATCAGGCAAATGTCAACAGATTTGTCAAATGTGAGAATCTCCTTTATATCACTGTAAACTTACTGTACTTACTGTAACTCCATATTATCAGGCAGCACCAATAAGTCCCTTAAGACTCTCCAGCTGATTCAAAATGCTGCGGCACGTTTATTGACAAGAACCAGGAAAAGAGATCATATGACTCCAGT
>JAVQJF010048893.1:0-24702 GCA_036023855.1 Gadopsis marmoratus
CCATGAGCAGCATTAGGAGACAGTGGCAAGGAAACACTGCCTTTTAACAGGCAGAAACCTCAGGCAGAACCAGGCTCTGGGTGGGCGTCATCTGCCTCGACCGGTTGGGTAGAGAGAGAGAAAAGAGAGAGAGGCGGGATAGAGTGAGAGCAGGATGAAAGAGAACACACAGTAGCACAGTACAATTCCACATACAGAAGATGCAAAGCAATGAAGCAGCTACAATGTTACTGATGTTAAACTAAACAGCCAATAGTATTAGCAGCACAACAACAGCTACACTAATAACAGTAACAGCAGCAGGCGGTCCGCATCCACTCGACCAAACCCGTGCTCATCCAGACTGCGCAGAACCAGATCCCGAAGATCCAGACTCCACACACGGAGAGAGACAGACAGACAGAGAGACACAGACAGAGACAGACAGACATTCTGTGTGGGTTTTGACGAAGAGCTGATTAGCCTGTTACTTTTTTGTTTAGCCTTGCATTGTGTATCAAACAGTGATCAAATGCACAAAACCATATTTTAAATTCTAGCTAGCTTCCCAAAGATGTCATGCATGTAAGGCTGAATTTGAGGGAAATACCTTTCAGCCATGTGGAAGATTTCCATTTCATGTAACGGTGCAGCCTCAGAAATAACCTGCGTCGGAATGTTGTGCAAAGTTTTGAAACTGTGAGGCAACAGTCACAATTGCCTGACTTTGTTCAGACTTTGAAAACCCCTGCTTTAAGCCATATAAACCTTTTAAACTGTTAGAAAGGTAGCACTCTGGACATTCAGCTCAGTGTAACACCCACCAAAACAGCCCAGCTGAAGAACGTACCCAGCAAACGGAGAAATAAGAAAGTTAATGTTGCCCTACTAATTTAGCCTCGTGCCAGTACAGAGAGGAAGAGAAAGAGAGGCTACGGAAAGGGATGAGGGTGCAGGGAGTAACAAGAGATGCAGAAAGAGACAGACAGGAGCACGCAGAGACGGAAAACTCAAGGGGGAGAACGAGGCAACCCCGACTGGCTAGTCCTGAATAGACAGATCACACCGAGGGAAAGAGGCAGACATACACAAAAGGGAACGATGGAGAAAGACAGACCAGTGTGTCATCTAGGATCACTGAGCGCTGTAATAGGCTTGAGTCTCATCAGCAGGGCTCAGCTCAGGTCGACTTGGCGGCAGATTTCCTCGCTGTTTCTCTGCCAACAACAGCACATGGGAATATGATTCTCCAGCAGACCCAGAACAATCCTAGAAGGTCTCACTTAGCTGGCTTTGGGAGAAAAAGAAATAATAGGTTCAAGTTTCCCAGAGGCTTCATACTGGCACGATATTTGCCCACTGGTTCATAATAGAACTACAATGATCTTAGCGCCGGAACGCTCCTGGCAAACCCAACACAGCGCATGAGCTGTGTCCTCTGTGCCGACATCATTCTCAGTGTAATTTATTCCAACGGTGCCCAATCTCTTTTTATGCTGGAGATTCTACACACACATGCACACACTTGTGAAATGATAACCATTTGATCTGGTAGCACAATTTGAATTTCTCTCTTCATTTTGGCAGAGTCAGTAGATGTCCAAATGTCTAGTACAACAAAGTAGGTGGTACCCATCAGGGAAAACGTTGTTGTTTTCAAAAAGTTTTATTCAGTACGGCATGAGGCCGGTAAGACCAACCGCATTTTCTTAAATTATAGCTCAAGAGTCTCACATTTAAAACCTGCGGAGATTTCAGTTGTGATAAAAGCCAAAGCTTATCCACACACAAAAAGCACCTTATAGACACCTATTTGGTAATAGATTAAAAACTATATAAATAAGTATTGCCTTTCAAAAATGATCCCATGTTTCAATATCAGAATTATTTCTTCTTCCTGGGATTACATGTAGCCTCGTATAAAAGTTAATGAAACCATGCACAGGTCTATCTCAAAGTACCTTTTTTCTTGTTTATGTTCATCATGTTTCCACCAGAAATACAGGACAGCAAACTGCATACAGAAGATGCTCTCAGAACACTGTGCCATTTTTGAAAGACACAACATCATTTGGAACGAGAAGTTGAATTAATAAGCAATAAAACGTGCCCTTGCTGAATTCAACACAATCAGGGCTTTTGCTGCTACAGCCTTACTTGGTCTGGTATGACCGGTGACGTAACGGACATTACTTAGTCAGTAACGTAACTTTAATTAACATCTCTACTTGTGCTACTGTAACACTACATTATAGCATGTACCAGAGAAAACATTTCAGGGTTATTTTTACAAAAGTAAAATACACAGTAGCTCACCAGCAGCCTGTTGCACCAGCTGAGCTTGAGTTGGATTGTTTGTTGTAAAGTCAACACTAAAGCCCTATTCACAAGGGACTAGTATTACCTTGGTACCACTAGTAATTTACAATAATTGCGGAGTTCGCCTGTGATCTTAATATTGTCTGAATCTGCCATGTTCATAATTTGTAAAGTCAAAATCCCAAATGCAAATTACATTCGTATTTTTTTTCATGCAAGGAGTTTTGTTTTCTCCACGCCTTCTTTCTGCCTCTTTCCTGGTCAAGAATTACAGAGGCTACGTTGGTGATTAGAAACGAAGGTTTTGACACCATCCAAAGGCCTACAGACAGGCACCAGAGCAAGAGGTCTTTGTGAATATTTTCCCAAACGGTGCGGTTGTGAACCATTTGATCAAATTGCTTTAGGTAATGTGGTTCGCCCACACACAGCAATTCAACTGAGTGTCTCTTTGCATGTACAACGCATGTTTGTCTTCTTAGCAGCTCTTCAGGAAGCAGATGTTACACAGAGCCTTGACATCATATCTAGGGGATAATGTCATTAAATGCGAGTAAAATACTGACTATGTTTAACCAATGCAAATGCACCGCACGAAACACGTCGTGGGGTGACCATTTCTAAATCACATGAGGTCCCCTAGTACTACTAATCCCTTGCAAATAAACCTAAAGTTCTACTTTTTAATGAGTTGGCTTGATACTAAACTCGACACTTTGTTAATCGGCAGCATCTTTACTTACGTTGCAACTTAACTAAGTTGAACGTAATTAAAAGATTGTAACAGAATGTGACATTTCACCTATTGCAGCATTTGGGTAAAGTGGAAGATACTACTAATACTAATAAAAATTAAAATACAACTACAAGACATTTTTATTAAATAAGATATGGTAACGCATGCTATCGCACGTGAACTAGCTAATGTATGATACAAGGTGTTTGCCCATTACCTAATTAATAATTGAGTAATCATTTATAAGTCACTTCTGCTGTACTTTGATGTTTCATGCTAGGGTGAGGATGGCTGAATCACACACAATCACATCTGTGGTCATAAATAGTAAAAATCTCAATAAAAGTGTCTGCAAAAAAGGATTCCGCTGACATCGACACTTAAACAATTATACATTGCTGTGACAAGCTATTAAGTGGGGCCCGCGGCAATTCCCATCTCGAGTGAGAAATGCAGCATAAAGTCAGTTCTTGTGGAATCCCAGCAACAGTACAACAACACTGAACATTCATGTCAGTGTCATCACAAATGTAAATCATTGTAAATGGGATGCGGTGCTACATATGTCACAGGAGATGTTCTCCCTGTTTAAAGTAAATCTCATCCCATTTCATCCAAGTTACAGTATAACTCCCACACTATGTTCAAATTAAGATGCGTACAGATAGCTGGTGCAACAGGCTGCAGCAGGCGTGTTGGATGTATCCTGCACCTGCTCTCAGTCAGGTCACTTTTAAGTATGATGTCTTTAAAGCTAAAGACTTCAGCGGATCTTACGAAATGAGGTGAATGAATGAATCAGTGTGCCATCATCCTGTAATTACCACTTTCACTCGCTAGACAGTGTCAATATTGGACAATTATAACAACCTTGGATTGCATTCAATGACAATGTTGTACAACATTCTACAAAATGTGTGCATGGCAGCCAAGGTATGGTTACGGTTAGGGTTTGCAATCAATAAAACGGTGAATGTTAATTGCAGGTCTGTGTCGGGACGCAAACTCTGGTCTGATGCACTAAAGTCAGTGGCCACAGTGGCTGCTGTAGCAAAGGCTACATAGTCTTGCTTAATTGTCAGCTTTAAAATGATAGTCCTCCACCAGCTGTAATAAATACATTTATTTAAATTAAGTTTGCTTTTTGTATTGGTTGGTTTTGATACCATTTTCTGGGCATAGTTTTTTGTAAAATTGCATTTTACAGGGAAAGGAGAGAAGCTCTCCCCATTTTACCACGTGCTTGTATTGGTCTATTCAGCTTGTAATGATGGATTTTTCTCTTAACTTGTTTGCCCTTTTCAAAGAAAGAATTACAACCTAAACGGAAATGCCCATCAGTACGTGACACCATGCTGTCAATCGCCAGTTAATGAGTGTTTCTAAATTACAATGTCGCAAATGATGCTACTGTGAATATGATGAGCTTCTAATGGTGAGGCGAATAAGCATAACTGCGGATTGAAGCACAGGTGTTTTACTCTGTAATGACAATTCATTACAACATAACTGCTTTTTTTGTATTCTAATGACACATGAAACTCCCCCAGCTCCTCAATCATCATCTAAGCATGCCACTAGGGATACAATAGACTGTGGAGAACAGATTTATAGCACTCAGAAAGGGTGTTGTTAACATATAACTACTTGACCGTGTCTAATTTTCCTCTGTTTTCTTTTTCTCCACCTTCCCTTTCTCCTCTTTGTCCCCCCTCCCTGTCTCTGTTGAACTCCCTGCAGATGAATTCAAAGCCTTCCTGAAGCGCTTGCCCACTGACCGGTTCCTGAATGTGTCCACGATCGCCAAGTTCTGGTCGGCTGACTTGTCCCTCCAGAAGCGCTATGGCCAGCTGGAGTCCAGCACTGCCCTGGTCCTGGGCAAAGCCCAGAAGATCGTCAGGAAACTGTTCACCCTGAGCAAACGCTGCCCCAGACAGCCTCGCATCAGTCTGCCCCGAGAGAGGTAGCCCACTGGGATACATTGACAGAAAACAAACTAAAGGAGGAAGGCATAATTTGTCATTACTGGGAATTCTGGCGGCTGTTTTGTGCTGATTCATTACAGCTGTAGGTTCTCTAACAGCCCGCCTCAAGCGAGGCACGCTGGGAAAACCCAGAGCTATCTGTCTGGAAAGAGCTCAGCTTTGAATTTAGCAAAACCCAAAAAGGTATACACACAGGAAAGTGGGAAATATGCCAATGGGGTACTAATTGTTCCCTTTAAGCAGTTTCCAATTCAACACATTTGTGGATTGCTGGCATTGTGATTTCAGCTGCTTCAGCTTTGGGCTTTCTCTACTGTCAAAGATTGAACATTTACTACTGATTGTACAGTAGTAAATGTGTCTTACTGTGTAAAAATGTTAGCATTATGAGAGAGCAGTGGTAACACTACGTAGATAGCTGTACCTTGCATGTAACTGAACGGCTCGACTAAACCACAACACTCCCAGATGCGGTGCCAATAATGTGGCCTAGCATCACCTGCATGCAAAAGGCATAATGGTCAATATTTAATAGAAGCAAAATCAGTTTGATTCTGTGACTCAAGCAGTTACTGGATGCATTTACACTTTCACATCTAGGGTCTAGTATTGGTCTTTCCCTTAGGGGTGGGAACGAATATGAATACATTATTCGGATGTGCACAGACAGTGTGCTCTGAACAGATACATCTGACAACATCTGAGCTATTGCATTAGCATTGTGCAGTGCAGAATAACGCTCGAGCAGTGTTCCACATGTGTTATCTTTATCTCATGGTAATACTGACTACTGGTGTCCTTCTCAAAATGGCAGAGGATGGACTATTAACGAGCAGAAGTTAGGGGTCACCTCAAAGGTTCTTGGTACTGAGCCATGGTAGCTTTCATATGTTGTATGTGTATGTCAGCAGCTTTTTTGTTTTCATAGACACATCAGACCAACTTTATATTCTCCTTTTCCAGTGTAAACAATGTAATAATATATTATATCCAGTATAAATACAAATGAAGATACAAATGCAGATATTTTTGTGACATAAACATATACAGATAGTAGACTTGCATTACACCCCTACTTTCCTCACAAATGTATTATGGCACGCGTGAAGTGATGTGTTTTACACTTCCAGCTTGACTGGAGCAGTGACTAGTTATGTTTCCTTTAGAATGTTGCATAAAGTTATAAGAAAACTACACTTTACTTTCTGAGTTCTGGCTATTTGTGCCATGTGCTATAATAACATTGCACTCATCAAAGTGGCTGCTGAGAACACAGGCAAGAAGCATGAGCATTAAGACCATGCAGGCTTTCCAAACTTTTTTGGAAAGGAAAACTAAGGCCAATGGTAAAATTATTACCCAAACAGTCCACTGTAATCATCCCATAGTTTATAGATCGACTTCATGGTTCAGTTGCCATCTTCCGTACTTGCCAAAGTTGTGTGCATTCACAATTTCCCTGTGCAATAAGGGAGAGATAGCAACATTATGGGTGAGCTAATTTTCAGATTTACCTTAAAGTAAAGTGATTTAGCTCAACTGACAGAGGGGCTAAAGTACAATTTTTATGTAAGACCACTTGAATTACAATATGCTGCACGTTTATTATTTGCCCAATGACGCCAAAAGAAACACTGCCTACCCACCTTTATTATAATAAACACTATATTTTCTGTAGGAAAAGGTTCTGAAATGTCTTTAAAATAAAACGTAAATCAGGGAGTGTTTGCACCAACTATCCTCAATGTCATTTTATTTGAGACGTGATGAGATCATCGAGGACCCGTATCTCTGCCACATAATGACATTTCATTGCTGTCCACTTAAGACGGTGTGTGTGTTTTAACATAATAACACCCTGGGTGACATGCAAAAATGGCCCTTAATGGGCAATAATGGCTCTTTTACTCTTTATTTCTTGGGCTTTTTGTTGGAGTGGAGGCATGTAAGAGTGAGTGGCAGCATGATATGAATGCTTTGTCTGCAGTAGAAGAAGCAGAATTAGACAATGCAACATCAAGGTGTATTAAAATAATATGTTTCACGAAAAGGAAAAGGAAAAATCTGTTTCTATCAGCCTTTATTACATTCTCACAGCCCCCCTCACACTGTCTTCTATTTTTTGACCGCAGCCAAGCAAAAAAGCGAAACGTTTTCACTCGTTAGACAACATCACTATTGGACAATTATGCAAAACCTTGGATTACATTCAATGACAATGATTTTTTATGGGATGTGCCATTATTTCAATATTCACACTTTGTACAAAATGTGTGCATGGCATATAAGGTATGGCTAAGGTTAGGGAATGATCATGGTTTGCGGTTAATGAAATGGTGAATATTAATTGCGGGGTGGGTGGGTGTAAACGTATCTGTCTAGCATTGTTGTCCATTGTGTACACAACTATTTGATGCATTTTTTCTGCTTACAGCAGAGTGCAACGCTATGAACATGCACGTACATAGATAGACCTCAAAGGGCGCTTGAGCACCCGCCGTTTGGCCTCCTTGAGAGAAAGTGTCTGCTTGGCCGATTATTACGTATATAGGCTATAATATAGTATAGAATTGAGCATTTATAGTATATAGTTAAAGAATATTATAGATCCCAGACAAAACTGACAGAAGGACGGGACTGAGAGAAAGAGGCGCAATTACAAATCCATCTGCTACTTCAGCACCACGGACAGTGCCATGGATGTATCAATACACAGCAGTTAGGCTGCTGATATTTCAGGGCCATGGTCGGGTCCATGGATACTAACGTGCACAAACCTTAGTCAGATAAAGAATCAATGGGTCAGACAGACTAGACCAACATAATCAACGGAAGAGGGGCGATGGTAGGTTAACAAGGGGGGTGGCATCCCCCTCATGCCCCCCTTAAATCCTCTTCTGTCCTCTACCCTCGTTTCCTCCTGGTTCCTTGCTGCAGTGGTGAGCACTGTGTGGGCACCGAACATTTCTATGGTGAAATGGTGAAAGAAAGCATGCACTCAACAGCCAGCGTGAGTCCGTCAGTGTGATGAGTTTCTTTCATTTTTCATTGATGTGCTTTAGGAACTGCTTGTGAGGGCTGGGTAAGAGTTGGCCTGGTATGTGGAGAATTGACTGAAATACACTTCTTTTGTATCACTGTATCATTATCATTAAGTAACAGTTATGCAGCAGTGCTATGTTAATATCCCTTTTGCAGTGTCGCAAAAAGTAGTCATTCCAAACATATATGTATTTAATTATTTGCAAAACCTTTAATCACCTTTAATGAATTTGGGCCCCTGCCACTCACCTTCTGCGAATGCCTTCCAGGAGAGGCTGTCTGAATATCTGCACCATTATCCCAAAATGTATACAATAGCGCATCTTCCCCGTCTGTGACGGCTGGCTCTTCACCCCACCTTTGAGTGTTCATAACAACTAGGACCACTTTACTCTCCCAATGTGGTTTGACAACACTTCATGACAACTATTTGTTTTCTAACCCAGCTCTTAATTTTGGCTTCACTATATAACAAGCACAGAGACTGTCCTCTCAAGAAGAACAACAGCATTAGTCGTTTCCGAAACGACTTAGTTTTATGTTCAAGTGACAAACCCCTCTAGCGACCCAAGTAATTATGACAGGAGCAGAGTTACAGAGAGAAAGCCAGTGAGGAGGAGGTTGAGGTGGATGGATGGGTCAGCAATATGACTTTAATACAGGAGACTACTGTTTGTTTACCATTTCCAACCAACAGTAAACGTTTTTTTTCTTCTAAAGCATGACCTCAACTGTCCTGGAACCTGGAAGTGTTCATTTTTGTAACCATGATCTCCCCTGAAGATCTTCCCTTAGGTCGTTTTTGTGCCTGAACCTAACCTAATCCTTTACCGTACCTTTGTCACATTATTAAAAAAAACAGTGATTTCTAACTGTTTTGGAAGACACTGACGAATGATGTTGTCCTGTTGGCAGGGGCTACAGAACACGCTTCTACGTGTCATTCCAGAGGACAAACAATGTAAATTGGCTATCGGGCTAGGATTTTTTAATGCACAAATGTGCAGGTGTTTGGAACCATACCTATTGATGAGCACTCACTAGCACTACAGCTGATCAGACAAAGAAAAGAGTGCCACTGCTGTTGAAACCACCAATCTACTAATAATTTGACAGGCGAACTGACTCCCGTTCCCTGAGTGAATTCTACACATGTGGTTGATTTCTGAGCAAAATGCCCCTACCAGCTTCACTCAGCTGTCATCATGTGGAGGTTTTTGCTGCTGCCGCGCTGAAGGGGAAAATGAAGAATGGCTTGTGAAAAGCGGGTGTTAAGAGAAGGAGGGAAGCTGAGTAAGAGAGATGTGAACAGCCAGAGAGCGTAAATGCAGGAGAAATAAAGAGGCAGGGGAAGGGGATATAGTAAGAGAATGTGGGAGACGGAAGAAAGACGGGATGACAGGATGGAGACTTAGAGAGGAGGAAAGGGAACGTGTGAGAGAAATGGAGGGTCTAGTTACCGGTGGTGGTTGCCCTTTGTGGGGCAAGGTGCGCGGAATTGTGGCATGCTGTAATCAAGTCCTCTCCCAATCTGACAGCTCCGCACTTGTTTACAGAGGACTTTAATTTCCCTGACAGTCCTTTCCCTCCACCCATCACTCCACGCCCTCCCCCCCTCTCGCACTCTGTCTCGCTTTCCTCCCCTCAGTCACCTTTGCGTCGTCTCGCTCGCTCCCTCTCCTCTGTCACTCAGAATCTTAACCCAGTTTGTGCCCGCAACAACAACTTATCAGGGGCTGCTCAGCTGTAAAAGCGCTCAAGTTTTTTTTCCTGCACAAATCCATTTGTTTTATCATCATTCATTTTTGTCTATTTACAAAGGCCTGAGGGGAAGGAACTGCCAGAGCATTTGGGCAGTGCGCATGTGTGTGTGCGTGTGTTTATGTGTGTGTGTGTGTGTGTGTGTGTGTGTGATTTCCTGATCTTAGCCTGGGGATAGAATCTCTGCAGAGCCAATTTTTAGTCTGAACTTGTTGTAACTGTTTCCGCACCAAAGTGGATGGTAATTTATGTATGTCTACCTTTTCATCTCCACTGCCATACCAAACACCCACCCTTCTCTTAAAAAAAAGTGTGAACTTTTTATAGATAAATAGTCCCATTTATAAATAATATGGAACAGATTGTGTATTAGATATAGACATATGGAAAATGGGATGCATATGGAGTAAACAGAAGTGCAATCAGGGACATCCTCGCTTAAGGCTGTTATCCAAGATTTTGCATGAAAATGGTCTTTTAACACTTACTTTTTTTACTTAATTAATTAAATAAATAGATATGAGTGAGGAACAAAATCTATGGAATACGTAAAATGCATGACCAAGAGCAAATCACACATAGGAAAGTCAAAAGCAATACATATTGTCTTTAATAACATGCTATATTGTTTATCATTGTGACATGAATTGTCCAGTGCCGCATTAAAATCAAATCACAATGCAAGAAAAACACAAAAGTGAAGAGATGTATTTCACTTCTACAGAGACCCTCTTGGGTCAGCTGAGAAAAATGAATCAAAGGGCCATGTGTTAATCCGTGCTCTCGGTTTACAAATACATGCGCACACCTCATGACCAGTGTTCTCTGATTCATAATTGGTGCCCACGGATTTCACAGTAAATACAACGTGAGACGTCCAATGCAAAACACCATATAGCATTAAATCAACCCTTAAATCTAAACAGCCTAGATGGAGAAAGCGGTCGCCATTGAAATGCTCCATTCCTTGTTCTCTGAAGTTGATCGCAAATCCAAATCGATTTATAAAACGTGCGCACATTTTTGGAAACTGATATTTTTTCTGTACGACGAGTGTTGGAGGACTCCCTTCTTGGTGATAGTTAAGTAACATAAGAAGAACAAATCCAGTTAAGAGTAACTTAACACACCCTGAAAATCTTCATGAAATCTCCTGGATAACTTCTCACCTGGATGCAGTGACGTACAGGTGTATTCCAGGACCCAGAAACATCAGTATTGGGTTACAGGTGCAACAGGACACGACACACATCTCACCACACCCACCCAGAGGTGAAACAGGCTTGAAGCTTTCAAGCAAAAAGAGCCCTGCTTTTCAGCCTGCTGTTAAATTACTCATTAAACTGTTACCTACTCTGTGTTCTGTATTGGAATATGCTGTACTATGTATACACAACTGCATTTACTGTGTGATCTCTGTCCCCTCTGCAGGCCTGTTGGGTTTTGGTTAGGCAGGACCCAGTCTCTGCTCTACTGCAATGACCACGGCCTGCTGGGCTCCTTCTCTGAGGAGGTGAAGAGCTGCATCTGCCCGGTGGAGCAGCCCACCTGCCACGGAGTCATTCCCTGCGTTGTGGGCACCTCCTCCACCTCCTGCTCCTCCTGTGCCACTGATAACGCAACCCGCTGTGGAGCTTGTCACCATGGCAACCTCCTCCATCTTGGTTCCTGCCGGCCGAGCATCGCCGCATCCCTAGACCACTATCTGAACTTGGACTTAGACATGCCTGATGCTGAGGTTCTCAGAGCTTCGTATTTATGTATTCCATTGGTTCTCAAACCTGTGTGGACCAAATAATACAGTAACCCTAATTACACTAAATGAAACGACCATTGATACTGGTTTCTTTCATAGTTTGAGAACCAGTGTGTAAGTGATATGTCTATCATTGTCTGTCTACCTCTGAGAGTGGATGTGATCTCACGGTTCTTTAAATTCCTCTTCAGGTGAAGTACCTGCTTCAGCGACTGGACAGCAGATTGGAGGTCCACGCCATCTACATCAGCAATGACGTCCGCCTGGGAAGCTGGTTCAATCCTGCCTGGAGGAAGAGAATGTTGCTGACACTCAAGAGTAACAAAAACAAGTCCAATCTCATACACATGTTGATGGGCATTTCTTTCCAGATATGCTCGACTAAGAATTCAACACTGGAGCCCGTGCCTGCGATTTACGTAAATCCATATGGGGGAAGTCACTCAGAGAGCTGGTTCATGCCAGTGAACCAGCCTGATTTCCCTGACTGGGAGAGAACTCGACTGGACGCCGTCGTCACGGCACAGTGTTACAACTGGACACTGTCTCTGGGCGGCAAATGGAAGTCCTTCTTTGAAACGGTGCACATCTACCTGCGAAGCCGCATCGTCACAGATGATCCAACAGTGAATGAAACTCTCTTCTATGAGCCGTTGGACCTGGACGACCAGACCTCCAACTTGGGGTATATGAAGATCAACACGCTGAAGGTGTTTGGATACAGCATGCACTTTGATCCCGAGGGCATCAAGGATCTGATTCTCCAGCTGGACTACCCCTACACGCAGGGTACGCAGGACGCTGCCTTTCTGATGCTGTTGGAGATGAGAGACCGGATTAACCGGCTGTCTCCACCTGCACCGCAGCCACTAGACCTGTTTTCTTGTCTGTTGCGCCACCGACTCAAGCTGTCGGCCGGAGAGGTGGCACGCATCAAGGACTCTCTGCAGCTCTTCAACTCCAAGCTTCCCAACGCTTCTCCTGAACCTGAGCTGGCCCAGCTGTGCAGCTAGCTACAGTAACTTAGCACGCAAGTCAGGCTCAGGAGTGATACTACACATAGAAAGTGGAGTAGCTGCTTCAGGGGCAACCCTAGACTGAGCCGGGGACATCCTTGCTAAATTGGCCTCTTGAACCCAAATCGTCTGGATAAACAGAACATCGAACTCTAAAGGCTGACTCCTGGGTTTTTCTTATAGTTTTCTGGTGTCACATTTTTATCAGGAATTGCTTTCAGAGCACTTTGAGGAACAGTGGAGTCATGTTGTGGACTTTTGGGAGACCGGCTGATACGTGGACTCTCTTTTAGAGGCTCTACGGTACTAGGCTGGAGGCTTACTTTTGCGATTACTGCCCTGCTTTTGACACCCTGTACAACTGGATGAAGTTAAGAGACTCTCTTATTCTGACAGGTCTTGTGATCTGGAACCACAGAAAGCCGATGTCATAAAGTGCACCTAAGACATCTGCCTTGCAAAGATAAAGGTGATTTTGATATGTAAAGAGGAACTCTTAAGGGGTCTTCAAAAATAAGTTACTGGAACGGAATTTCCCCTTTTCTAACCCTATTTTCTTTGGCTACAGAACATTCTTGTGGGAAGGGAAAATGGGATACTATTATATGTGTGGTGAATGAGTTGTTATGTTATGCTTAACAGTTTAAAATTTGATAATCCTGAACCCTGTTACTGTCTTTGAATATTTCTTTTTAATCCCTGCCTTCCATTTTATCTGGCATTTGAAAACTTGTAATTATCTATGCTTAACATCCGAGTGAGAAGCCTGTTAGTGATGTTCTGTCCTTGGTGGTGTGTCTATACAGAAAGAAGGTGAACACATTGGCAAACTGAATGGCAAAATATCTTAAATGTTGAGTTATTTTCTTTGAGCTGAAAATCATAAAGAAATCTTCTGATGTGGTAACAAAAAGGTCTGCGGATATAGCGCTGTAAATAACGCTCCATCTTAACCCCAGGTGTGGACAAGTGCACATTGCTTTTTAGATAACCGAGTGCAAAGACCAAAAAAAGAAAAAAAAAATGTTTATAACAAAGCAAACTCATGCCTTATATGGAGAGTCAATGTTAAGGTAAGAAGCACATTTAGTTTCTGTGTTTGATTTCCCAGGAAAGGCCGTATTGCTTTTTATATCTCAGTATTTCTACCAAGACAGAACAACAGACATATTCTCCAGAATGCGTGGTAATGTAGCTTTTCCATGTAAATGCCAGTCACACTTTCCGCAGTTACTTGTTTTGATTTGGTGTTGTGAACCTTTGACTCACTATTCACAGTGCACACCAGTACTTGCATTCTGTGATTGTTCTGCAAAACCCTTCTATCTCCACTTAGGCAAACTCTTGGTAACTCATGGAACTCATGAATTGATGTTATTATGGTTTTAAAAAAAAGGCTTTCGAGGGTTTGGTTTAGTCTCAGGACAATGAAATATTTTTTTTTATTTTTACACGTGGGTCCAATGTCAGCTGCCAGTTACCACAGCGACTGGAAAGTAGCAAGGTTTCTGCAGGGCAGTGATGGTATTCTTGAGAGCTACAAACTTACCAGGAAGATACACGATATGATTCTACATTTACTCCACTAATTTCGCACTGAAAGTCAGTAAAAACCTTGTATGTCATTTTCAGCAGTTCTTCTGTGCTCAGCTTGCTTAAGTAAAAACAAAGTGGTTTATCGATTTGGGATCCTTTTCCTTGTTTCCTTGCTTTCAACCCTCACTGTTATAACATGTGTACTATGAAATAACATACTGATATATATTACAGACCAGGTTGTCTTTGACAACTCAATTTCTTTCCCATCGTCCTTGCAATGTGAGAACTTAGTTCAGATACAGGGCCAGGTTTACAAAGAAGATGTGTGCAGGTGGAGGGTGCACATTTCATTTCATTGTGCAGCCCTGTGTTGTAGAATGATAAATAAATGTAACTTGAACCTTGAGATGGTGTTGATACAGCTGATGTTCCACTAGGATACCGAGGAAAATGCAGCCTAATGCTTCTTGTAAAAGTCTAATTAAAAGGAAAAGGAGTGCAGTTTCCAGCACGCGGTGACCTCTCAGTTTATTAAATGTAAATTTCGAATTCAAATTTAATGAACACAAAATCCCCAAATCAGCCACAGGGTCTCACCTATTATATTCTTTGGTCTCACCGCTGTCACTCAGCTGTCATTTATTCATTCCGTTTTTTTTATTTAATGTTACAATCAAGCATCCTCATTTTAGTCGTGTATTTCTTTTGCATAAATGTGTGGAAAGATGTCATACCTCCATTGTTAGCTTCTTACTTTGTGCAAGAATACATAATTTCAGTCATTTATTTTTTACATTGTTTCCTACTCCTATCACATTTCAAACTTTTCTTTTGCCTCAAGGACATTACTGATTATGTTACACTCATGTGCCTGTTTATTAGGACTACCTAGCTTAAACTAATGCAGTCATTTTGCAGGCTGCAGTTTATGGTGCTGTTGAATTGTGTTATACGGACATCAAAGTTGAATTAACACCTTTAAAGAAGAACTGAACATTATAACCTTCAAGAAGGGATGATTTATTGTAGGACTGTTGAATCAGACTTCATCAGTTTTAGCGTGGTGTACCTAATAAATGGTCAACTGTGTATTTCACAGTTAACTCACAATAAACAACAGTAAGGCTGTACGAAGACAGGAGGTGTTGAGAAGGCTCAGTAGTTTTTTTAAAGGGTACTGCCAGTGTATTGTCCCCATGCCTCCTCCTGATGTTGGTACACGTTATTAAAAGCTCAGCTATAAAAATTGCTCCTGGCTTTGGATAATCATGGGAGTTTGCAACCAGAGACATTTAAAATACGGGAACACAGGTAGGTGAGCCGCAGTAGAAAAAGAAACACGTGGAAAAGTGTTACGCAGGTTTGATCGCAAGCTTCTCTAAAACAGTTTAGCAACCGCATGTCAGCTTGGCAAAAAGACGGTCTACCTCTCAGCCGCACACAGCGGAGTACGTTCACCAGAAGGCAGCAACACAATTTGGCTGTTCAGTCGCATGATGTTATTGTCTTTTCAACAATCAGAATAAGGGCGGCAGCAGTGGCAACTACAGTTATTGCGTCATCAATAATAACAGTAATCTGATAATCTATATATGTTTATTGATTGGATCCAGAGGGCCATTTCAGCCGAAGGAGGCAAAGGGGCAGTAGCTCAAGCCACTTTAGCCACAACGTGTGCACGTCAAGAATATTGAATGGGCACTGTTTGGTGTTTTGGATTCAGTCTTGCCTTGCTCTCAAGGCTGATCGGACTTGGTTACGACCATTTCCTGTAAATCTTAACTGTGAAACTTCTTGGATTTGGACTCACCTCTGACTCAACTTAAGTGGTCTTGATTATGGCAGCTCTCTAGATATTTTTCTTGGTTTTCTCTTGCTCGCTCTCTCTATCTATTTCTCTATGTCACTGAGTTTTCTCTATAATGAAAGGCAATTCATAGCTCTTTCCTTTCTAAAACCTTCCTTGTTGCCTGTGTGAAAATCTGCCCACTTTTCAAAGGCAGAGGTCTCTCCAAGCAAAGCTGACCTTAATAAATCCAACAGATTGCATATTTAAACTGTCTCAGGTGCAAACACTTGCTGAAGTGGCACTTGCGACTCCTGCCTGGTGCGCGCGTTACGTACGTACACCACATGTGTCTGGGGGGCAGAATGCGTCACCATCTGCGAGTGTGGAAATGTCACAAAAAGGCCTTAGGAAATTTGGCCCTCAGTATATTGCCATTAAATGGATGCATAAACTTCCAATTACCCTTGGCCCCTCATAATAAGATGAATGTCCTCTAATATACTGAGTGCAGGTTTTTTTTTGTAAGATGAAAAGCCAATTTCCTGGGTTGTCAGGGAGCAAACAAGAACCAAACGCACACTGTCACATTACATCAGGCTGCTGGTTTATCTGCTGGAGAGGAACGGCGAGAGAGGGAGACAGGACGAGTGACAGAGACAGGGGGCAGGGAGAGAGGCTGCCACATTGGCCAACTTCGGCAGCCTGGGCTTTATTTATTTATTTATTTTCTTTCCTACCCCATAATGAGGTGGGGAAGGAGTCACTCTGCATTGGGTTAATAAACAGTTATTCATCTTCAGCATGGCACCCAGGAAACAGGAGTGAGTTTGCCCTTGGGCTAATCTTCAGGCCCGGGGAAGACAGCCAATCCATCAGAGCACTATTTAGACTGCATACTACAAACTTTCTGGACCTCCCAAAGAAGCGAGGGGAAGGGAGAGAAAATGAGAGAGTGATTGAAGAGGGAATAGATGACATAGAGGGAGAGACAGAGGGAAGATAAGTATGAGAGAAAGTGGGAGGGAGAGAAAAGGTGAGAGGGGTTGGGCTGCTAGTCTTGCAGTGATTTATGATGTTTAGAAACTCATACTCTTTGAATTAATGAGGTAGAATTGGTGAAATCGACTGGCACATGCATGCGCGTGCGCCTGCAGACTTTGCGTTCATGTACCTGTAGGTCATTTGACGCAGTCATCAATAACAGTGTAGATTTGGGGGTTTGATATTCCCTTAAATCACATTATTACAAATGTATCCAGAGGAGTGATTCATGTTTGGAGACAGCGTGAGGGGAAGGGGGGGGGGAGCGGACACTGGAATGCAAAGTTAGAGCTTGCTTGACCTTGGCTGAGACAGGCACCGGCAAACTGAGTTGTTCTCATAAGGTGGTTGATTACAACTGTATCACCGGCGGAATCATGGTTGACAGGTCTGAAATTCAGGTCTTACACAGCTCGTCAGGTTCACACGGCGGCTCGCGAAAAAATACAAAAAATAATTGATTCGTCATATTGCTTTCCACTTGGCAAACTCATTCATTACCTCCAACCAAGAATAGACAAGGTCAAATTACAAATTCAGTAGTGGTACAGAAGACTTTTTTCCCCCTTTGTCAGCATTTTGAAGACAAACTGTAGTGAGTGTTAGCCCTGACAATATTACATTTCCTAACATCCTGCCTTTTTCTTCCTCTATAACGGGCATATTTGTAGATGTTGCACTGTTTCTCTGCTCTGTACCATTTAAACCGCAACACTTCACAACGTGACGTGAGTTCCAAAAACCACAGGTTTTTTTCCACATTTAAAATATTTTAGATTAAATCTGAAGTATGCTTTCGACACAAAAGGTATGACAGCATTTATTGCAGTTTTCATCAATCCATACAAAGGCAATCATGTGAAACAATTTTATGTGAGTGGATAAAGTAGTTGTTTTAACGCAGACTCATTTAACCTGATTAGTAAAATAGCATCTCTATTTAGCTGCCCAAACCGATCATTTCTTCTGAGGTTTAGCTGCTTGCAATCTCATGATGTGTGTCATTTTTTGAAGTGGCTGAAGCACATCAGGCCTGTCTCTTGCATCATTCTCTGGTAAGGTTTTGGTTATTTCGGGTCCGCACTCCAGCAGCTTGAATTTCAAGACAAAGTAATGACTATGAGGTTGAGTCGATGACTTTCAGCTTTGATGTGTGGTTGCTTACACTTTTTAAAACATTGCACGTTACTTTTAAAAGATCAAAAGATGTTGGGCAAATTAAAAAGCAGCTTAATAAAGAGATCGCATTTAAAATGCTTTGGCAAAACCTTTGCAGTCGATATCTCCCTGGTTGCCTCATCGTTTTCAGAAAACGTATTTTTTAAAGCAATTACAAGGAACTTTCATTTTGTGTCTGGCTAGCAGATGCATTTGCTTTGGAGGCGAGTGAAAGAAAGATGCAATACAACCCTCGCACCCTGCATGTGACTGTAGCGATAGTACCGTCCAACTAAAGCCTAACCCAGCCAAGCTAACATTACTTAAGCTTAACTTTATTTAAAGTCAGTCTTGGCAATCAAAGCTTGCTACACATACTGGATGGGCAAAGCCTTGGCATGAACAGGTTTTCTCACTTCAGTGGTCTAGTCTCTCAACTTTATACAAACTACTGTCGACTGCCTGGTGCACGTTGGTCATCATGCTTACAATTGCAGAAAGCTTTGCAGTGCTTGCTGTCATTCAACCAGCGTTAGCCAAAGCATTAGCTGGCTTTGTTTTAACCACCAATGTAAATTAATACTGTATATTGATGTAAAACCACGTCACACAATGTATTTCATAAATAAAATAGGCATTTTGCATGCCTGTCTAGGAGCAAGAGGGCCAATTCAGGATTCGCTCTGGTTGATTTCCTGAAACATCACGAGTCGTTTCCAAGTGGCATATTTTCCTGTTTATTAATTTTTGGTGATATATGTCCCAACTGATCACACACAAAGTCGTGTATTGAGAGTGCATCTCTTATTCCTTTCTAGAAACAGAACTACAGCACTTTGGCAGGGCAGGTGTTTCAGTGTTTTCTCAAGTTTCTTCAAATTAGATGTGTCTTTATGAAATTAGGAAGGCACCATAGGGTGTATGCTACTGTAGGAAGCGTTTAATGTTAAGTAACTGTGTAAGTGGGACGTGAACACTTTGCTTGCAAACGCCACAGACCAAAAGGCCCGGGGGGCTCCTCTAGACAGTGACTCATGACTAAACCTTCAGCGGAAGGAAACTTGTATGCTCTATAGTTTCAGAACCTAATCTCCTCTGCTGATTGCATTGTGTTCTTTATAGTTTCCTTCTTCCGCTTTCTGCATACTGGATTTAGGGCCAAACATTGATTGGTTTGTGTTCAAATGTGACCTGTTTACAAAATGCCTTCCTTCGTGACCTCTTGCGTTCGTGCATAAAAATCTCACTCACAAGCGCTCTGGCTCAGTGGCAAAGGTTGAAGAGAACTACATACTCAGCCCACATAAATATATTCAAAGATGTTTTATTAACACTGACAAGAGCAACGCATGTCGCTCAGTGTTTCATCAGGCTCAATGAAATACTTGAATATATTTTTATGGATTGAGTGTACAGTTTCTCTGCCGCAAACACTTATGATTTTTTTTTTCAGTTTGTGTTTATCTTGCAGTTTCCAGCATCTTCAACCCTGAAGTACAAAGAAATCTTTCGTTTTAATGAAGAATACCTCTTTTGTCACAGGAAAGCATGGGTCATGTCATTACCTACAAAATTTTGATTTCTTTCAACCTTTACTGCAATACGACCCTTGTTTTAATCCTGTCGTTTCTAGTTGCCTAAAATCAATCATAGGGTCGGCAGATTCGAAACTGTTCATATGAGTAGCTTTTGGAACAGTGATACATTTTCTGGAAGTCTACCTATAAGTATGAGGAAGGGGGGCAAAGACAAGACAGATTAAATTCTTCATATCTAAGGTCAAAAAGTTGCATGGTGCCGGGCAGAGCCCAAGTGCAGGACACAGACGATGGAGTTCAGGAACGAACACACTGGTTTATTTGAACACACGGACGAAAAGGGAGGTGGAAGAGGAGTCGGGGTAATCCGGTGGGAAGGGAGCCGCGACAAGCTGGGGTAATGGAGGCCGGCAGGCAAGGTAAACTCCTGGAGAATGAAAAGACAGGATTAACAAGTAAAATAGTTTCACAAACCATTTTTAAAAACAGGGGAAATTCTCAGAGGCTGGAGAGCTTGCAACGATCTGGCGACGACTGAGCGGAACGCCAGAGTAGAAATACTGCAGGGTGATGAGACTGATGAATGACTGATTGCCGACTCGGAGCAGGAGATGTGTAGATGAATGCCACGCCTTCCAAAAACACACACACACACACTCACACAAAGATAGACAGCACAGGAGACAAGAGGGGAAAGAACACCGGGAACACAAGGAAACTGTGAACACGGCCAAGTCTTGAAACAAAAAGGAAAAGCAATTTGTAGCTTTTCATGAAAACCACACACATATGATGAAATGTGGCTTACGGTGTGTGGTGAGATATGACGCATTCTCTCAGCAATGATACCGTCGTCACTGCAGAGATTTCCATCAATTTCTTTGGTTTGAGAGTAAATACCTTTAGATCATAAAGAGGTGTCACATATTAGTCAAAGGTGAAGGGTAGTATTTAATGTCTGTGTACTGTGTGTGCCGCAAACCAGGGATCAGAGTCCTTACAGGTCTTTGGGAGACTGAGGGAGCTTTTACTGCAAATCAAGCAAAATCAAACTATTACAGAAGGTGCCTGAAGGTGTACAATAAATTCACCAACCTGTCTGTTAGGATTAACTGCAGATTTGGTTTGATTAAAATCAATGCATGGAGGTTTAAGAACTCAATGCAAGGCAACAGGGCTGAGTTAGGACAGCAAAGAAGAGGATCGGTACAGCAAGGCTAGACAGGATCTATATCTTATTATTCTCAGTTCTCCAGTAGTAAGCAGTTTTATATCTATATCCTGTTGGTTTTAAAGGCTATCACAACGCTGCAGGCAGCTTATGTTTATCCCCGACAATAAAATTTAAGTCTTATTGGCTATTTAGTATTAAACTGCAGCATAGTTTTGATTTTTGCCAAAAAGAAAAAAGCAATTTGAAGTTTTCTCTGAGCACTGGAGGAAGCGAGAGAAATGGGGATTTCGACTCCTTAAACTAATGGTGGGAAAAACTCTGTAATGGTGTTTTGCTAGCACTAAACCTCTCAGCCACCACCAGAATTAAGGCTGAGCAGTTCATTCAAGACTAAGGTCATAGAATGAACTGATACTCCCGGCTTCCTTCAGACATTAAAGACAGGTGTTGTTATTGTTTTACATTAGATGGCAAACGTACAGACAGTGACCACTAAAGACATGGATGGTTTTTTTTTCTGTTAAGTTAGGGAGTTTAGAGGCTGAGAAGACCTCATTTTATCCCCAGAGGTGTGGAAGGCCACAGACCTAGAAGAAATGAGCAGGCACACTTTTATTTGACTTATTTGACACTGTCGATTGTATAAAGATGATTCTGACATGGACTGTGCTGCACAGCTACTTCAGGACCTGCCTCAGCTGGTCTCTGAGCAGCTGATTTGGACCCATCTATGGCAGGAGGTCATTGTAGTCAGTCAGTTGCTAGTTTCTGGCCAGGCTCCTGTCATGAAAAGACTGACATTTATAAACCGTGCTGGGGCAGCATGGGGGCTTCCATGGTTTCCATGATAGCCCTCTTCTACAAATCTGTTAACCCTTAAATGCATACCTCAGGTCTTTAGCGACCCGGGGCTGTATAACACCATGTCAAATTCATTTATTTCATGCAATTAGGTACTGATCTCCCTGGTGTCGCCCAAACTATTTGTTTTTACCAATGTTCTGTTGTTTTAAAAAGCATAGTAAGATGCAAGATACAGCAGGTAATGTTGTGTTTTCCTGTTTGATAGCATGATGGCACTGTTGTCACACTTTTACTATGAATAAATATAGACACAACGATATAAATCTTCATTTCTATAAGCTTACTGTCAACATCACGAGTGCAGCTCTGGGTTGTCAGCTTTGGTGCAGCACAGTTTCTATGACATTCAAGGGTTTTCAGCTCTGGAAATGAAGATGTACCTGAGGCTTCTGATGGTGAGGAATTTATTTTGTACCATTTATGAATCAGATCATTTAAAAGCGGAACTGGAGCATGGGAATGATGAAGCTAGCTCAGACGACATGATCAAGACGTGAGGTCAACATGCCGTCCAAGCAGCGGTCTCAAGAGCACAAAGGACTGATGAGAACCTTATATAGTTACCTCAACTGCCTGGACCTTACTGCTATGTATGCGGAAATATTTTTTAGCTTGGGAAGATAAAAGATATCACAAGCATTGCACTTTCAAGCATTGGCCTTCATCTGAAAAGGAAAGAAGTGCCATAACTTCCAAAAGAAGAGTTTTTCCAGAAATTGAAGAAGCTGCTTCAAAGTTGAATTATTAAACTATTTTATCCCATTGATGTGTGCAGGAAGCCGAGAGGAAGTCAACTCAACCATGGGAAGTCTTGGACGTGCACGCTCTCAACCAGCTCGGCTGGGACAGAACTCTAATGAGCATGCTCTATGGGACCAAAACCAAGGGAGCTTTTTTTGGCATATGCGCCCAGAGAGCAAGAATTATGGTTTAATACAAGTTTTTATTTGTATTTTTGTTACTCCCACTTCTGTCGGTTATGAACATATGAACAACCACAACAACGGTAGGTCAAAGTTGAACCAGGAAGTCTGGCTATAAGATCTGACAGTTTAGGTTGTAATTTTACTATTGATCCACCCCCTTTTATTGCCCAGTTGGACTGATTTTTAGCAATGTCATATTGTTCTGAGATCAACGTTTACTTTGAGTGCTAGTGATGGCATAGCCATTCATTTTAGTGACTTTGTTCTTCAGTGCCCATTCAGTAAAAGGAACGACTCTTTTTTGAGCCATTCGTTCATTTTTGCCGTCACGTGAGACACACGACTCATACATTATTGTTGCAATGCGCATGCGCGAAAATGAATGACTTACTCTCTGGGATGACTCGTTCCCACTAGCTCATATAAAAAGAGTAGTTGAACGATTAACTCATGATCGACACATCACTAGTGAGTGCACTTTTAACATAAGAAAGCTGGGAAGATGGGCAAACGCACTTCCATTGCCGCTTGACACTGTGGCTCACACTGTGACCATGGCAACCATAGACATTATAGTGAGAGTAAATTATGCCAAAGCTTATTTTACTGGTTCCCTGAAGCATACACCTCTTCACCAGTGGTGACCAAACATATCAACAAAGAGAAACAGTCTTAGTGTTAGTTAACAAAACTTGCTATATTAATTGTATAATATTGTAAACCATTTTCTACAGTTTAGGCTACAACTTTCTCTATAGCTTTAGCTGCCTGATGAGATTAGAGTAGGATGATAGCAGCAGCCTGTGTATGATAAAGGTCAATAGTAGGATGTGGAGTTACACCCTGCTGGCGCTTGATTCAGAATACAGAACTTCGGTGTGGCCAGGTGGCACACGTGCAGCAACTGCACCTTTACTGAGAAGATGCCAGTCTTTGCTGTGTTACATGACCCAAAAGAAGCATACGGTAGAGCTCTACAGTACTGAAGGCTGGCACATTCTTTGGAAGTGCTGTTGGGCTTCTGTAGAGGACTGGGCATCAGCTTGTTCAGGGAACCTAACAACACCAATTGCACAGAGACAAGAAAATTTGAGAAATTAAGTTTGTCTACGTGAAAACATTTTGTCTCTCTGCGTTCGTTTGAGACTTTCCCTTTTTTATATAGGTGGCCCTTTTTGCTCCTCACAGCTGATCCCTGGTTTTTCATCAGCCCCACAGTGGGAGAATGTGTGACATAAAGGGTGGTCGAATAAACGAGGGAATGAAAAAAACGTGAAAATAAGACAATGAAAGAATGACAAATGGAGACACAGAAAGAGGCCGACAGGCTGGCTGACATGCAAACATTCCCCAGCGGAAGAAGCTGTCCCCTGTGATAGCCATCCTGCCATTTGAGCGAGAGCCTGAACAGAAGAGGACGGCACGCAACAGAACAGGACAGTTTATCCTGTTGGGCAGAGCGAGCGGACTGCTGCCACGATTCAGAGGCAAACAGACAAAGGGATGGCGAACATACAGTGGGGCAAAAAAGTATTTAGTCAGCCACCAATTGTGCAAGTTCTCCCACTTAAAAAGATGAAAGAGGCCAGTAATTTTCATCATAGGTACACTTCAAATATGAGAGACAGAATGAGGTGAAAGAATCCAGGAAATCACATTGTAGGATTTTTAATGAATTAATTGGTAAAATCCTCGGTAAAATAAATATTTGGTCACCTACAAACAAGCTGTCAAAGGACACCAGAAACAAAATTGTAGACCTGCACCAGGCTGGGAAGACTGAATCTGCAATAGGTAAGCAGCTTGGTGTGAAGAAATAAACTGTGGGAGCAGTTAAAAGAAAATGGAAGACATACAAGACCACTGATAATCTCCCTCGATCTGGGGCTCCACACATGATCTCACCCCGTGGGGTCAAAATGATCACGAGAGCGGTGAGCAAAAATCCCAGAACCACCCGGGGGGACCTAGTGAATGACCTGCAGAGAGCTGGGACCAAAGTAACAAAGGCTACCATCAGTAACACACTACGCCGCCAGGGACTCAAATCCTGCAGTGCCAGACGTGTCCCCCTGCTTA
>JAVQJF010048895.1:0-34675 GCA_036023855.1 Gadopsis marmoratus
TGTTGTTAAAACACCCGATTGCCAGTTAAAATTCAATGTGTACCTCCACCTGTGAACATAAATATCTGAATGGAACTCCAGCTGGATATTACAGTCTACAGCAACACTGAAGACACTGCAACTGTATCGAGTGAAAGTGAAAAGAATTACGTAAGGCGTTCAGGGCCTTGGACAAAGTCCTGCTCCTCCGATTTCTCAGAGATCATGTTCTGTGGGTGATACTGGAGCACCTCCAACACTCTCTTGGCTGAATTATCAGTGCAAGAGATGAGCAACTGAAACGATTGCGTTAGCCTGAAAGTCAAAATGTGCACGCCGGCGTCTAAAACTTAAGGATTAACGCAACGCGACGCAAATTCAATTTGGACTTCTCAGGTAGGAAACACCAAGTTTAACATTTTGTCGCCTGCACTGCAGATCAGCTGAAGTGGAGACTCTGAATAGCCTCCCTGGGATTGTGATGATCTAGGAACTGTTTGCCTCCCCTTACTAGGATCAATGTATAGCAATAAATGGGCATGAAGATAAATAAAGAAATGAATAATAAAGTAATGCATATATACTGGCAAGACTCATTCTATGAAATCACTGTCAACATTTTGTCCTTGTTTGTTTTGATGATAGGGGCCAATCACGTCCTCCATGCCACTGTCATGGTGCGTTGCTGGGCGTGTTCCCACCAACACATTTATAGTTGAGCTTAGCTGCAGAAAAGGTCTTTTCGCCGATCTCTCTCAAGGTAAATTCTAGATTAAGCGGTGGCAGACTTGGAGCAGACTCAGCAGTCTAAGCAGACAATGGTGTAATCAACAGTGAACCAGTGGGGCACTGAATCCTTTCCTGTGAGTACAGAGAGGGAGAGAGTCGGCGAGGAGGCGGGGGGAATGAAGGATGTTACCTGGGTGTTTGTCTGACAGTTCTTCCTCTCCGTGTCTTCACCCCTGCTGGCAGCGCTCATCAACAATATTAATCAAAGTCTGATGTCTTCTCAATTAGACCGAGGCTCTGCTCAACAACAACCAAACAACCAAGAGCCTCAGGTGCACAAATATGCACACACACATAAAATTGCATGCATAAACCAAGTGTGCACACTCAGTAGTCACAAACATAAGTATTTCCTCCCCCTTAAGCTTTATTCATAGAAATATTTAGTCTTTTTTTGTAGCTGCAGAAGGCACATCCCTCTTGTTAGCAGCGTGAAGTGGCAGTAACAGACCTAAATACAGAGAAACATCGTAACCAAAATCTGACGCACTCCTGCGAATGCCAACCTTGTCGGTGTGTGCCGATTTATACCGAAAAGGGACAAACACTGGTGAGTCAAGCTTCCTGTAGACGAAATGTTGAGGCATTGCTCTACAGGTGGCACAAGTGTTTTCAGAGTTTTGATTCATCACTTGAGTGCACATGAACAACAAACACCAGAATCTCACCAGACAAAAAGGGAAAAATCTTTGGCATCTAAATTAGGTGGGTTTCACTGTCGGCTTCCTCGTTCACGTCACCGTTGAGACCTAGTTCAAAGTTATGTTGCTCAACACTGTGCCATTAAATTCACACTTGGATTAGAAGCCATGACTGGTGTCATGAATCAGTGTATTGGTAGGTCCAGTTGTAAAGCCCCGGGACCGACATGACGGAAGGAGGATGTTCTGTATACTGAGGATATTTATCCTCCCCTCGTCCCTCTTACCCCTCGGTACATCCCTCTCTTCTGGCATGTTATTAAAAACAAACATCTCTATACTCTTTGGACCAGCAGTGTCCTCGCTGCTGCTCTCCCACAGCTGTCAACCCGCATGTCACACACAATCTCGCACACAGAAGCACACTGGGACGCTAAATCTAATCTGGGAATTTCAAGACAATATGAGGCCACTTAACGCAACTGACACATGAACGCAGAGCACTGGAAAGACTGACAGAGTAAAGGTTGCGTCCAGGTTTATGTGTGTATGTTTAAGTTATTTTGGCATCATAAACGTTTAAGACAACACACAAACTAATAAAGTTATCATGTAGAAACACATTATCTCACCATGATCAAAGTAGGACCGTGCTCGGAGAACCATACCACCACTTGACTTTGGCTCAGTCTTTTGGAAACGGAACGCGTTTCGGGTTTGTGGATGACCCAGATGAAGGCCACGACGTGTTGCAGAGTTTTTTGCTTCTTGAGAAAAGACAGAGACGAAACAGATTAAACGGGCGAGACGGCATGAAAACATGGTCCCAAGTCTAAAAACAAAGATATTTAAAGATATCATAAAAAAAGCCAAGACAAACAGCACATTGATTTGGCATTTCTGTGACTTTGCAAGAGGCTACTGCAAAACAAAAGCAAAAGCATGATTACACCAAAACTCTAGCAGACCTTAACCATAAAAAGGTGGTAGATGACTTTTCTGAATGCACCTGTGGGTCATTGTTTAAGGCACTGAAAAACTACCTCTCTTTGGTATATTTGGTACAACTGTGGAGTCTATTACAGCTACAGAAGTTGAACACCGCAAGTCCCCCATTAACTGATGATCAATATGTAGATTTCGTTAGGCTGCCTATTAAATGTCACCATCAGCACGCAGGTTATGGTGCTGCAAGTCACCTGCTAAACAATTTTGGTGAGCCCAACAACATGCAGACTTCGGCTGTTAACCTGTTAAAGTGTGACCACTTGATGCAGTCTTTGGTCACCCCACTTTAAAAAGGTGTGACTGATTGGCTAATGGAGGAAGTGTCTGCGATTCCCCCACCCCCTGTTTTCAGGCCATTGCTGCCTTTTCTTTATGCATTAGACCGGAGCACTCAGGACAGCTCATGCTAATTCTCTCCCTGAAGAAAGCAATTAGACCACCACACTCATCTAATGCTCAGAGGAGGAAGTTGGAGGGAGAGCGTCAGTGGGTGGGTGAGAGAAGAAGAAGAAGAGAGGAGAGTGGGAGACTGAGGTAATGGCAAGGTGGGAGAGACTGAGCGAGGGACGTACAAGAGAGGAAGCGGTAAGGGATGCTTTTTGGCCATTGAATTTCCAAGAACCATTCATTCCTCATCCAATTATGAGAGGTAATAATAATTTCATCACGGATAGCTCCTTAAAAACTGTTGGTCCTGTATAATGAGAGTGGGATTATTTGACTGGTGGCACAGGGAATCGAGTGTAAAAGAGAACAGCGGAGGAACAGTGTGCGAGTGTGGGCGAGCTACAGGACAGAAGCACTACCAGTTTAATTGAGTTTTTGGGTTTTTATTATAATTTAACGCCAAAGACAGGTTCCTCTGACATACTTTGAGAGCCCACTTTGAGGCTAAACCTTTGTGGACACTACATCTATGAGATCATTGAGCATCTTATTCCAAAGTCATGGGCACCAATATGCTTCTGTAACAGCTTCTACTCTACAGGGAAGGCTTTCCACGGGATTTTGGGACCTGACCTGACCTGGGTTTTGCTGCCATTCAGCCAAAACAGCATTCTTGATGTCAGCCAGTGATGTTGGGTGATATGGCCTAAGTCGCAGTCAGCGTTTGTCCCAAAGCTCTTGCATGTGGTTAGGGTTAGTGAAGGTGTGGGGGGGGGGTTGAAATAGGAAAGGACCTTTCCCCAAACTGTCTCCACAAAGTTCTAAGCACACTGTTATGTAAAAATTTCAAACAAACTACTTTTGTGCTTTAAGGATGGATTTTGCTACTACTCATTGTCTTCTTTGCACATTTAAAACACAGAGTTGACAGTATTTGCACTAAACAGAACCCCAATTGTGGGAGAATAGCAAAAGACAGATAATATTAATAATAATAATAATGCAATACTAACCATTGAAACCATCAAGAAAGTAGGTTGGGTGGATGATGGCCATGGCAGGACTTCCAAACTGACGTTTTTACCCTCTTGACACATCACTGGAAATATTTTATTTCTACTCTTGGCAGCATTATATAATTCCTCCTACTTTATTATTACTTGAACCCGAGCAAATGCACGTGGGCGGTCAGATCGAGGTCACGATGACAGTCTGTGTGTATGAAGCGGAGATCATTCCTATGGAGTCAGTATCATCCTCCAGTATGACGGATGTGATCGGTGTCACGCATGTGTTTGATTACACAGCCATTACAGTACGTATTGCATTAATATTCCCCTCCCCCAAAGGAAATGTATGAGTGATAAGGAGCCCAAATCTATGAATAAAATAAAAATATAGAAACAAGAGAACAATAGTTTGCAGATCCCTATAGTTTGCTGGTGCTGCAAGCCGTGGGTCGAGGCGACACAGTCATAGTCGTGATGTTTGTTCAAAGGGGTTGCTATTCGGAGTTGGCGCTGAGCCCTGATCATTCAAAGACCTGTCATTTCATTGTTCTCTGTTTACTGATGGATTGGAAACGATGGGAGAAGATGGGGATGTGTGCATTAGGTTTGTGCTGTCCCCCTCGGCGCCTCCTGTATATACTGGGGTTGCGTTGGGCTGCTGCTGTCATCTCATATTATCTCTAGACTGACAAGGCGCTGGAGCTGTAGGTGACCGGGACGGAACAAATCAAACAAGAAGAGAAGAAGAAGAAGAAGAAGAGGGAATTGGGGTAATATGGAGTATATATTAAATGCTGAGGTGACTCACCATTAGAGTTGGGCTAACCATTGATAAAAGTTGTATTATACCTCAAGCCAAGATATCCCGAACTCCAACTACGCCGGATTCTGCACTTCCCAAAATGCAACCCCATACAGTAGACCTTTTATAACAGGCTTTACATGCTGGTAGTTCTCCTCAAAACCAAAGAAACTCCAAAGAAACTGATCTTGGTGTGTAAAATAGGCAGAGTTTCATAATTTCATCACAATCTTTCCACGCTGTTGTGCAATTTTAATCATTACCTCAATTTATTGCCCAATTACACATAAAAGCACTAACTGTAATTGCAATTATCTAATAATGCTTCTACAAATTCAGTAATATTGAGCCTCAATATCGCAAACCTCGCCCTCCGTACCGATCAATAACTCCATCAACACGCCACATACACATAATAATCATGACATTCTACAAGGTCGCAAAAACATCCTGCAAATTGTCCCTTCAGTCGACTGAAATTTAGTAGGTCACAAAGTTGATCGAGTTGTTGTTTTTTGCATTTCACTCCTGCCTCCCATTTTGCATTTTGCTCCCGATTTTCAGAACAGCTGTTATTAAAAATGCTGCTGAATGCTTTCTACATTTCATATCCACCACATGCTGAGGGTGCGCGATGCAGACTTCACTTGGTTGGATAAGCAGTGGGAGGCCCGTGAAATATGAGTTGGGAGATGCAGCTGGTAAATAATCCAGATTTGCCATGCTTTGATATGGCAACATAAATGAAAACAAGTGTCGTAAACAGCTACCGAGGGTGGACAAAATAACAGAAACAACAGCAGACATTATGCCTGCGTAGCTGAGGAAGAAAAGACTGCAGTTCCTTTAATGATGTAAAAATCACCTTCTCCAAAAAGTGTTTAGATCTGCTGGTTGGGGACACGGAAGGCCTTCGACTTGATGCTGTTTCTTCTTAGGAACTTGTCAGTGCATAGGGACAATATCATCTTTGAATGTCAATAACAGTATTCTTAGCCCTTAGGGTTCTTTTCAAGCAACCTGACCTCATATTCCCCGTCTATTCTGGGACTATGTAGAGCAATCAGAGATCTGCTGACTGCCAGCAGATGGCTGCTCTGTCATAAGGCACCTATTTTAGCATTTGTCTGCCCGTGTTAGGAAGATTTGATTTGTGACTCAACTTGTCATGAATTTTCAGTTGCCAAAATTTATTTTGCAAGTTTTGGAATCAAAAAAGGTCATAACAGTTTTGAGTGTCGGCCTCTGTTGGATACCTCAACTTAGTTAAAAGACAGCGATTGTGATCTTCTGAACATAAAATGGATTCAATTTAATGTATTGTGATAGACCATAAACTCCCATGGCTTTTACCATAAGGCCAAGACAAACTGAGGATGTGGCATAATCTATAGGTTGTTGTTGCCCATCATTCACAGAAAGTGGTTCTCAACCAAGGCAGGATGTGCCAATTCTGGAGGCAAATTTAACAAAATGACTGCTGTTGAATCAGGGAAATGGGGCAGTGACAAATCCTGGTGCAGGTTTTAATTTAGAGATAAAACACTGATTAATTGATTAGTTGATCCGCAGCTACTTGACCACCATCAATTAGTTGTTTTAGGTTGTTTATCAAGCTAAAAGCCAAATATTTTCAGATTCCACCTTCTCAAATGAGAGCGTTTGCTGCCTTGCTCTGAACTCTATCCCTGTCAATTCAATTTCTTTGGGTTTTAGACAAAACGAGACCTGTGAAAACATTACAATAAGACCTTTGAAATACTGAGGGGCGTTCCTTGCCATTTTATGGACATAAGAAATGATGATTGGTGGTTCAAATCGATAACAAAAATAATAATTAGGGATCATTTTCTGCACAAAATGATGTGGACTCTTTCTTGTGACAGACTGTATTATGAATGATGGATGCCTGGAGAGGTCAAACAATTCAGTACGAGCAAAGAGAAGAACTCTGATTGAATTGAACAGCTCAGACTTGCAACCTGCGACAAGGGATTGCAAATCGGCGCTGTCACTTTGTGTTAAGGGGTCACAACACATCAAGTTTGCGAACCAGTACTCAGCACAGAAGTTAGGAGGTCTGATACCCTGCCAGCACACAGACTGCATGCCATAGGACACATCCCTTACAGACAAGCTCTACAGCAAAGTCTCCGATTCATCAAAATGAATAATAATCAGCAAGGCGAGAGGGAAAGGAGGGAAACAGAAGTGCACTTTGTTTGCGCAGCAGAGGCTTCACGCTGCCATCAGAACCGGCCGGCCTTGACTCGAACCAAACACAACAGAGCTCTTCCTCTCTTTCCTCGCCGTCTCCCTCGCTGCTGAACAAAACAAAATGCTCTTATTGAGCAGAGGGGTAGGAGGAAGTTATTAGCGCTCTCCGATGAGTCTCTTGGCCTTGGTCTGGGTTTGCGTATTCCGCCGGCTGATTCAATTACAATAGCGAAGTACAGTGCTACAGGTGGTGTATGGAAATGGAAATTCAAAAAGCGGCCATATTGTTTGCTTGAGGTGATGACAGCGTAAGAGAGACCTGCACGGAAACGCATACTCGTGCACACTGTGACAGCAGGGGGCGGAGGTTATGAAGTTAGAAATAAAGTGAATCCTATCGCAGCGGCGCGGCAATAAACAGGCGGAGAGACGAGGACAGGGTCAGCTACCTGTGAGCCAGGTCAAACACTGCTGTACATTCATGCCATCAACGTCGCCGCCCTCGCCATCTCTCGATCCAGCTCGCTAAAACATGCATAGCCGCTGTTCAGCTCTATAAATAACGCTGTGCTGTCAAGCTGTCAGGTGGATTAGCGCGTGCTGAGCGTATGAGACGGTCTCAGGGAGGACACCAGGAGACCAGCTAAGCATTCAGTTACACCTCCAGTCAGAAATGAGCTGAACTCCATTTAAGTCATTTCAGCTAAAGGCAGATTTTTAACATTGGTTATAAGAACAGTGACTTGTATTCTCGCCATCCTGGTCATTTTACTTCTCTAATGAAAGTTTTGAAACAGAAAAACATAAAAAGGAAAATTACACAAAACTGCCGCAGAAGCGAGAAACAGTGAGAATGAAAAGGCACGAATTCAAAGAGACCTTAGAAGCATCACTTTTCTCAATGCTGAGATCTTTGCCAGCAAGACGGCGATGATTGTGTCAAGTCAAACATGTCAGTCTCTGCTTTCTTCTCTTCCCTTTTGTCACTGTGCAGTTTTATTTCTGGCACAAGTATTAAAGTAATTTCTTCCCTTCAAAAACATCAGATTTTCCTTTCTCTTCGTCTCCCTGTGAATTGTCTGCGAGGAACCTCCATCTGTTTTTCTTTGCAACCAGCAGCGCAGCTCTCTCCGCTGTGGACAAATCATTACCCTTTAATTTAACCGTGGAAACATATTAATGCCAATAACTAAACAAGCTAAGTGGTCGTAGCTGAATTTGTGCCAAGAAACCATTTTTTTTTGGTTGTTTTTTTTAAAGTCGTAACAGAGCCAGAATGGATCACTGAACCTCTGAGGGAAGATTACAAGCACACTCACGTGCACATGCAACAGCCACGCATACTTGTACACAAGAACCCACACAGATGTGTACAACAAGCACACTCTTGCACGCTGTTTGTACTTGACATTGGGAATCAATGCAGCCTGATCGATACTGCTGGCTTCTCTGACTTCACACACACGAGCTGGCGTAAAGACGATGCCAGTGGCACAGATGGAAGTTTTTGTGTATCTGGAAAGCTATCAAAAAGCTTTCGGGTTTGACAGCAGAGTGTTAGCGAGTCTATATTCGAGTCCTACCTGAGCTCTCGCCAGTGTTTCTTGTTACTCCTGGTTTCCCTGCAGAGGTGTTTTTTTCATTCTTTGTTCTGTGTTCAGCCGTTTTATTCTTGCGCGTGCTTTCCGTCACTGTGTGAGCCTTTCACAGCCTCTGCCCAAGGCTGCATCCATCAAAGCAGTCAAGGCACCACAGCCAATTGATTCCCTAATTGAATATCATTATTACCAGCAATTAGCTTGCACTATGACTTCAGATAAAATCGCTAATTAACAAATGCGGGCTCGAGTGTGTGCCGGGAAGCCAAAATATGTCTTTGAGAAACGTGCAGCAGCGAGGACGTACGCCGGCGTGTACCGTCCCGTGCCTCAGCACGGCGAGACATTTAGGAGCCCCTATTAATCACTTCGCTGTCGTCTCGGCGTTCAACATAGCGATCACCGAGGCGACGGGGGCCCACCTGTTTGTATCTGATGCTCGCTCAGCAGATGGCCCACCCAAGGCGTGGTGCGGGCTAATTGCTGCTGATTCATACACAACAACCAACATGGTTTTTTAATGGAGACATGCTTTCGTTATTTAACAACGAGGAGGGGGTGGGGGTGGTGGGGTCTGTACCATTTCAGAAGCTGCATGGTTACTGTTATGGTAGTATTTCAAGAGGGTTTTTTTAAGCATTTATTACGGTTTCTTTTTCTTTCGTCAGCCTCTACCCCTTCCTTGTTTTAAGCACTACGTTGTGATTGGTTGTGGTGCAAGTCTTTGATGGTCTGCAAGGGAGCAAAGCTGTTTTTAATGGAGTCGCCTGTGACATCTATACTGTACATTTTTGATGATGGTCAACCAATAAGATTTTGTCACTTTCCCGTTAAGGGCAACACACTGCAACCACTGTCAGTAACTCCCACAAAGGTTTACTGATGTCCTGTCAAGTCATGTATGGGATAGTGTTCATCTTTAGGAGAATGAAGGTCATGGCTATGCTATGTAATTACAGTACATAATAACATAATGTGGTAGAAATGGCAACATAGTGAAGAACGTGGCCCCATGTCAGGTCCCAACCCTCCTGCAAGACAAGAACGAGAAGAACTGTGTCGTCTCTCCAAATTAAATATAATTCATGGTTTTGTGTCGCAGTCTTCTTTGATTAGGCTTACACCAAATGTCCTCTATAGTAGTAATTATGTAGTGAAGTGGTGGAATAATCTGGGGATTCGGTGGAGCGTTTTAGTCTAAATTCCAGGTTCTTCCACCCTGCAAAGTTAAAGTTCACCTATACGCTGAATAGTCACTGACTTTAACGCTGACATCTTTTGGCATGTCCTATCAGCCGCACCGTAACAGGCCCAGGCTTGAACCCACAATAAAGTGCACACACAAAACAAAACAAAACAAAATAAACCACACACTGAAAGTAGAAAGAAAGGAAGGACGGGGGTGACCTCACTGATTCATGTCGAGTCAAATGTCAGTGGAGGGGGGCTTTAGCTCGACAGCGGAGGTCTGCGATGGAGAGCAGTCATGGTCGGCGGGTGTCTGCTGAGGTCTTTGTTAAAGCCCATTCTCTCGGTGACTGCGGGGGGAAGCGGAGACTGTCGGAGGCCGGTCGAGGAGACTGAGGGGAAAAAAATCAATGGAGCTGCTGGAGACCATCCTCTCGCTTGGTACGATTTTCACACTCACACAGTTCTCGTGGCTTTCTCCTGCTCTCTATACCTCAGCTTGACCCCTTCTTTCCCTTTTATTTCCAATCTCCATCTAACAGTGGGCCTCGGCTTCTGTCGTCCTGAGTCTGTCTCTTTCCTACATTTTCTTCCTTTTCCTCCATTGACGGTAACACTTTATGAGCTACAAGCCTAGTATGTATTGGACCTGTTTGGATCCACAAATCCTGGCTGAGCTTGAATGTGCAGTTTATGTGGGAACTGAATCATTTGAATAACTACAGAGTTTCTTACTGTAACAACACGCACAGGCTCACACGATGCCTGTACTTGCATTGTACACGTCCTCAATTGCCCACAGCTATCATCCATTGTTTTAGACATTTAATTGGAAACACAAAAGCAGCCCACGCTCCTGCTAATGCACACAGTGCATCCAGCCCCCAGTGATCTCACCAAGATACATTTTAAGTCTCCCCCCACAGGGGCATGGAGGGAACGGGGCCATTCAGCCTCCATCTGTCTCCCTCATAAGGCCTCTAAGCTCTGGGACATAACAATTTTCTCCTCGATAAACAAGGTGTGGGCCACTAAGCACCGCGCCCCGCTAAAGAGTTCTGAATGCAACTGACCACAGCTTATCTGACTGAATATCAATAACAACACTACATTTTTTTATGCTCTGCTTCCTCAAATTCGAGCCTATTAATCTGGCTGGACTGTTAATGGATAAAGAAAAACAACAAAAAACATATAATTTTATATATACACACACACACACACACCACCCAGTGCCTTAAGTTTTGATTGCCCCTTTGTCAGTTAACTTGTCGAGAATAATGCATGAACCTGCAAAGTGCATTCGACAGCAGCCCCTCTGCAAACCAAGCCTCTCTGTCTCCACTTGATATAATAACTGTTCACACTGAGAAAAAGCGGGAGGAACCTGGAATCAATGCTTGATTTAAAGAAATGGAGCTCCACACACGCTTCAGCATGAACTGCTCCATACACTCCAACGGACTGTAGATTCATACACTCATATCGCATTCATGTTCTTTATATCAGTCTGTCACAATAAGCTGCTTGGCTGATCACTAAAACCATTTAACATTACCTACCGATAGTTTTACAGCCATTACAATCAATGTGAAGTAACACTAAGAATAACTCATCTTTGACTGGAGAGAGAAAACAAACAGAAGGCACTCAGCCAAGATAATTCCACCTCAACAGTAAGCGGATTCCTTTGTTAGCTCAGTGCTTTTCCCACTTGACACCTGTCACGATGAACATGTCGTGGTCACAAACAGCATGGGGGGTGCGCTGGTTTGGGCAAGATAGAGAGATGTAGCGCATATGCATGGACAGAAGGAGAGAAGAATGAAACTGGACTCTGTTCATGCAAAGTGAATCACCACTTCATGAGACATGTGGCCATATTCAAAACTAATCTGTTACAGCTCGTAATGATCATATCAATATCAGCGACAGACGGAGGGAGTGTCTTTATGCCCCCCCTTCGTCCCGCTCGCTGTATTTCTGTGACGCTTCATGGAAGGGTGTGGTCGGGAGAGGCAGCGAGGTTTCCACTGCTGGTAGAGCGAGGGTGGAAGCTCAGATTTGATGCTCAGCAAAAAAATAAATAAAATATGAGAGGAACGCTGAACTTAACTATCATTCCTAATCATCTGGCCGTCATTGCCCACGCTGGCAGGAGGGAGGCCGCGGGGATAGAGGAGTGGATGGATGATCAGCTCTTGTCGGATCGCGGCGCGGCCCGGTCGCTGGCCACTGTTCTAACAGGTCATTTTCAGGAGTCATATTACAGTTGCTGGCATAATGAAAATATGACTGTGTTGCACATGGCATTTTAACAAACCGACACATTGAATCAACATCTGTGTTAATATCTATGCAGGAGAATTATTTCGCCTCGGCTCATTGGCTCTTCAGCTGCGCAGTGTGCGGCTGCTTCGGCACTGTTGTTTGCAGGAAGAAATAACATAAATTAAAGGAGGCTGGGGACTTTGATTTTAAGTTGTGTCCAGGTCGCAATCAGGTGATCGCAGCAGAAAACCCAACAAGTGATCTGTCCAAGCACCCGGCTCTAAACTACGTTGAAGAACCTCGGTACATTACAGAAGATTGGGAGAATGCCAAAACCTAAACCTGTTAAGCATGAAACTGCAACACACAGAATAATGAGACTTTCTGAATGAGTCTCAGGTGGAATAATCTGTCACCAGTGGCATGTAAGGATTTGTTTAACTTCTAGAATTAGAGTGTAATTTAAAAGTAATTTCCATTTTGAGTAGTCATCCATCGCTCCAATCTCAGCAAATAAACCAGAGAAAAAATAATCTTAGTATGGGAAGAATGGCTGAAAGAATAAAAATAAGATCTATGGCATAAATTTCAGAAATAGAAATTTGATTGAGGCACATAGTCATATAATGACAGCTATGAAATGGTGATTTCTTCAGTGTAATGGTGCATTCTTTGATGACAAGGCTATCACAGCAGTATGCTGATAAAGAACACAACTGCCTTAAGTGGAGTTATAGGGATTAGCCCATTAGGCTAAATCAGCTAATTACATGGAGATTTTCTTACCGTTCCTCCGGCTAATTAATTGGAATGACTACCACCACTGTGTTCGGGAAATGAGTCCTCTCAGAGCAGACGTGGTAAAGTAAAAGAAATTATCTCGGAGCACATGAGGTAAAGTAAAAATAAATAAATAAATAAATGAGGTGCTTTTGCATGCACCTTTGAGTTTTCAATCCACCTTTTCCTCCCGTTATACCACCTTAAAAGGCAAGAAATAGATCAACCTCCTAATTTTTACCTGCCGAGAAAAGGATGACAAAGAAGAGAGTTTGGGGAATGCAACACTCTTATTCTGTGGTGTTTAAATTAGCAGCCCGCTGTTCAGAAAAAGGTGAGTCAGGTACAGCAAAAGTACTACAGACTCAAAATTATTAGAATTGCAACATATACAGTAGCTCTATTTAACAAGACAAGGGCAGCATTTCAAAAGAAAACCCATCCTCCTCTAAAAATGAAAGTTTAAACAGAGAATGTACTGAATTGATGAACTGATTGGCAGAATAAGTTTTTTTGATGATCGATGAATAGCCAAAAGTGCCAAATATTGTAAGTAATAATGTGTGACTGTGAAGAAAAAATGATGGCGTTACAGAAGTAACAGACAAATTTACAATTCGGAGACTTTACGTGGCCGCGTGCGATAACGAGCTTTTCCTTAAAGCTTGAACGACTTCATTAAATCATCAAGTGACATCAGTAAATGTTTCTTCTTAGACCAAGTGGCTCACAAGCTGCTGTTTTGGAGATTGTTTTAACTTTTGCCTTCATGTGTTCATATATCACTTTTAAAATTAACAACAAAGCAATGAAAAGGAATACAAAACAAATGTCTTGAGAAATATTACAAAAATAGTAATGTGTCACTAAAATGTTACTATATGTTTCCACCCGTAACCATATAAGTGGTTAACAAACTAGCTCATTAATATGATCTGGCAAAGTTTGACGGACTTAAATCATCAACACTCTCAAGAAACATTTACTGACTCGAAAGAGTGTTTGCTCAATGCTTTTTTGGAGATCATTTTGACTTTTGCTCCAATGTAAATTTATATTCAGGGTTTGTGCGTGTCCTGAAACAACCTCCAGTCTGTGAGAACATAACTGGAAAATTAATTTTGGCAAATAGCGCTGGCCGATATCGTCTCAATTAGAGGTTGCACCTGTGCGTAAGCCAATTTTGCTCATCCACTTCAAAAATAAAGAGAAGGCCAGGACAAACAATGTAGACTAGAGTGTTTTGACCAGAAACAGGATGGACGACAAGTTGTATTTTATATATATATATATATATATATACACACACACACACACACCTCAGAGAGATAAACAACAGTAAAAGAAAGTGCAAAGGCATTTCTGTGACGTCGTGTTCATTACAGCGTCTTCCTGACCTGCTGAATAGGCGCCTCCATCAGCCAGGTGTAAGCATAAAGCTCCCAGTCAGAGTGTCTAACCTTGAAGGCACTCAAGCTGTAAATTGACAGTCAAAACACTGCTGGCTTTTAACCGGAACCTTGCCGCCAGTCTAGTCTGGGCAGTCGTTTAACTCTGAGACCAAAAACCTAATTTAAAAAAAAAAGTAGGGAGGAAAACTCAAGAAGTGCAGACTGAACTCAAGAAGTAGACCAGAGCTCGAGAATAAAAAGAACAACTAAAAACGAAAGGAAAGTGAAAGACAAGTGAGGAGCGACCGAGGAGCCCACACAGACCTAACTTCCAGGGAGAAAGACGTAAGTAGAGAGAGAGGGATACATATGTGCTTGGACAAAGAGATCCAGAAAGACAGAGCGATACACTACATGGCCAAAAGTATGTGAAACGTGGCCATTGATATGCTTCTTGTGGCGTCAGGCTTTTCGCCAGATTTTAGAACCCGACTACAGGCCGTTGCTCAAATTCAGCCACTGATGGTGGGCGACGAGGCCCGGCACACAGCCCAGCTCATCCTTCCACAGCAGTCTGGGAGATCCAGTTCTTCATGGGCCTGACCCAAACTGTTGCCACAAACATGGAAGCACAGTTTTGTCTAAAACATTATGCTGCTGGATTAAGGATTCCTATAACCAGAACTAAGCACACAAAAAAACGTACATGAGTCCACAGACACCTTTGGATGGCTGGATGGAGATGCGTCAAATGGATATAGAGTGATAAAAGGAAACGTTAGCAAAGGATGGATGTAGAAATTGATAGCGACAGAAAAAAACAAACAAAGACAAACTGATAGAAAGCAAGATAGAAGAGAAATCCATATAGAGATTGAGATAAAATAAGAGAAAAACTGAGACGGCGAAAGACAGGTGGGGGAGAGAGAGCGAGAGGGAAACTGAATGAAATGAAAGGCTAGAGATAGAGTGAGGCAATAAACGTACTGTACAGCTTGCATAACATGCTTCGATAGAGAAATAGCGATGAATAGAAAGATGGATGGATAGCGAGATAGAGTGGGAAGTGGAAAGTCAAAGATAGTCGGAGAAACAGAGAAAGATAAAAGATGGATGTAGATGCAGTTATAGAGAGAAACAGAGGGACAGAGAGGAGAGAGAGAGAGAGAGAGAGAGAGAGATTGGCAGACAGACAGATAAATACATAGTGTGGATTGATAGGCAGACAGACAGACAGACAGAGCGAGAGAGTTAATTCCAACTCTCTCAGACTCATTCACAGGTGTGGGTGGGTGGAAGAGGAGGAAAGAATGAGAAAGAGAAGAGGAAGGAAAAAAAAAAGAAGGAAAAAAAAGATTCAAATGTCTGGGTTTTCACACCGTTAATTTAGCCATGCGGAGCCCCATCGCACCATTCTCTCACTCTTCCTCGCTCCTGTCGGAAACATGCTAATTAGGGAAGCCGACTGACGTGAGCGAGGTTTAAAGGGTAATTAGCATAAAAATCCTACATGCTGTATTTTTACTTTCTCTAATCAACACCCTCACACGTACACATTTTTCAGATGTGAGAAAAAGCGGTTTGACGCAATTAAAATGAAAATTAGTATCCAGGAGGAGGAGGGGCGGGGGGGGGACAAAATGTTCTCCCCCTTGCATTTTGTTGTCCTTCTCGTCTGTGCACTTTTTTTTTGTTGTTGATTTTTTTTTTTTTTTTTTAAAGACTCAGAAGAAAAGCGAAATGGTGGATAACAGAGTCGTTCTTACAAACTGAGGACATGTCGAGCGTCAGGAATGCAGCGTTCCCGTGTGAAGCTGCTATCTCACCGGCTGACTCTTATCTGTGTCCCTCGGGAGCGTTGATCCACTGTACTCGACATAGTGAAGAGATGCTTTCTCTCTTATGCAGGTTGGGGGGGGGGACGACAAAAAAAACAACAACCAAACTTCTCCGGATGAAATGACGATTGCACAAATGTTTACTTGAAGGCATCGAAATACCACAAGCGCCTTATAAACACAGTGTAAGTGCCTACTAATTGCTGTGGTCAGAGCAAACACCACGGGTTTGAATGTTGTCTACGTGATATTGAACTGCGTGTACCTTTCTGGCATTTTTGAGATGGTTATGTTGGTCGTTGCTTCAAATCTGCTCGTCTTCCACCACAACGAAGTTCATATGACTCAGAAACCAACTCCTGCGCTTTCACAAGTCCATGCTGCTCAACAAAGAAGCACGCGTGTCCGTCCAACACCACGGACTTGGATCAAAGAGCAGACTTTTGTCAATTCCTATGTTTTCCTGTTTGGATTCTTCCCACGCTGACCATGGCATTTCAGTCGGGAGACATTTCCACGGTTTCCCCCTGGTCCGCTTGAAATAGGAGAAAAGAAAAGGTTTAAGCTCTGCTGAAGTCCCAGTTCCTCCCCCTCCCAAAAAAAAGGTCTCTGCAGGGTCAAGACAAGACAAGCCGTGCTGAGGGATGATCACATTTTTCATCAGATGTGATGGTTTAGGTGCTACTCTTCATCAGGTCACAACAATACCTTCCTGTGCTTCAGCTGACAAGTGGTGGCAGAGGCAACAGACCAGGCACACATTTATCCAAGAAGAGACGGTGATTATTGATCTAACACTATATTATTACTGCAGATTACAAAAAAAAGAAAGAAATAGAGCTGTGGCCCATACGGGTGGCACAAGTATCATTCCAGTCGAGTTACACATAAGATTACACGTTTTATAAATAAAAACATATTTTGGAGTGCAGGGTAAATCTGAAGTACTGTTGTAAATTTCTGATGATCCGAGACCGCATCCTTGATAGTTTTAGATAAGAAATAACAACATTCAAGAATTTTTTTTTCTCTAAAATATGTGTATTCAATAAAGAACTACTTCTACTGTAAATTCATAAGACCTATAAAATTTGCAAGCAAAACTAATGTCAGCCTCTTCTGGATTACAGCAATCTCTCAATTATATCAAACTCCATTTCATTTCTGCTCAGACAGTAATAAGAGTTAAATTTTTCTGTCTGTGCTCGGCGTCTTTCATGATGCCCCGCAGGGAGAGACAAGAGGAGGAGCGATGACTTGACCTTGGAGCCGGGTCTCTGAGCACCATATTGCCCCACACATGGGAGGGCCACGGAGGATGGGAGAGCCCGTCAGCCCATGGAGCTCTACAGATGGACCGCAGCCGAAAGAAAGGGGATGGGCCTGGGTGAGGGTAAGGGCGGAGGGAGGATGCCCCACGATGCCTTAAGGGATCCATATGCTCTGCAGACTCAAGCCAATGACACCGATGATTGCGATTGGTTCTGAAATAGGCCAAACCGGGTCAGTTCACTTTCCTCAAGTGCAGCGAGAACTCAAAGATTTGTTTCGAGATGATGAGGATTTCGAAATATTCCGTGTTTCTGCGACACTTTATTCTTGCGATGGGGAAAAAGGCCTTGAAACAACTCAAGTGCTAATAAACTATGAACTGAATCTCAGGATTCCTGCACATTTCTGAATCAGAATGAAATTATTCATAAAGATTGTAATGAGATTCCAACAAACTCGGTCCACAATAAATATATAATCAAACGTACTGCATAGTATGGGTGATACCAATGACCCTCAATGGACTACACTCGGCAAAATGGCCGGTGTTGGTGTGGAAAAACAAATACACCACTCTGAGCTTGTATGGGAATTGCGAGTTCATCAAAATTTCCCACTCGTCCCTGCAACCTCTCCATCTCTTCTCTCCACAGTATTAAACCTACAACATGACGGCAGCGGCAGAGTATGTCATGTATGTCAGTGGCCCTGGCCTGCACCTGTAGCCGGGTCCAGACGTCTGAATCACCACCCATACCTCTGATTTGGTTCCATTGATAGCTGTTTCCTGGAGAAACATTAAAAATGTAGATTAAAAATGTAGATGTCAGCTAGCTAGCTACCAAGATACACTCATAAAACATAGTGAAAACGGCAAGAAACAACGCAGAGTGAAGCAGTTGTCGGCTTAAATGCGTATTTCTTTGATTAATGTGAGAAACATTAAT
This sequence comes from Gadopsis marmoratus, assembly GCA_036023855.1. Lineage (NCBI taxonomy): Eukaryota > Metazoa > Chordata > Actinopteri > Centrarchiformes > Percichthyidae > Gadopsis > Gadopsis marmoratus. The sequence continues at coordinate 18,119 of JAVQJF010048895.1, forward strand.
TGCACCTTGAAACAGCTACACAGCCTGTGTGTCGACTAAAAATGACATTGGCAGGACAGATGCATCGCCGGCTGCTGATTGGTGCAAAGTGCAAAGCCACAGAAAATAACCCCCCTTTCCAAACAGGATCAGTTAGCATGAACATGATGCCAGGCAGATTTAATGAAATTAAACAGTCTTGTGATCAGGCTACGATTAGTCAAATTCCTGTTACTCACCTTGAAATTGACATTGAGGTTAAGTTTGAGCTAATCAGTGTCTGCAAAACATAGATGGGGGGATAATAAACTAAACCTCCAAGAGAAAAACGGCTTAGTGTGTAATTTTACGGTTCATTACCGTCATTATTGTAAAGGGTGTGCATCCTATAAGACACAATGTGAACTGGAAACATCATGCTAGTAAATACACATTTATCATGGCAGAGTGTAGAGAAAGCAGCGTTTAGGCAATCGATAAAGTTGTTTGTACCGGCTAACAAAATTTTAACAATTGTGTGTTATTTGTTTATTGTGGTTTCTTTTGTGGAGCAAAGATGTTGTGTTTTACTTTGTTATATTCCCCCCCCACCCCGTTCTTGAGTTGTCTCCATGCGAGTTGGATGAACACCGCCTCACGAGGTTGTCGCTCTCCTCGCTGGAGAGGCAAGGTGTGCGAGAGGTGCGAGACCCGCCCAGCCCGTGATGTCACCGTTGCCACGGCGACTCAGCACACAGACCAGAAGCGTTGCCAAGCCCGGCAGGTGTGTGAGGGGGCTGCTTGTACTGTTACCACACTCGCAGATTCCCTCGTCTTTCAAATGCCAACCCTTCTCTCCCACCGTCCTCAGCCCTTCTCATCACCCCGTGCCATTTCCCTCAGAGCTGACTGCCATCTGTGCTCTGAGAAATACTCCCTGTTTGGTTTTTCTCTCTGGATCTCTCACCCACTCTTCTTCTGTGTGTTCTGACTTGCAGGATGCTGCCGCAGGGGTTCTCTAACTCATTCATGTCAGAGACCCCCAAATAAGCCCCATTAGTCCACAAACCCCCCTCTGAAAAGATTTCATCCAAGGCAGCCATATGGGAGGATCTTTGTTGATTTAGTATTGAATTTCAGAACTAACTACACCATATATGGAGGGCTGAAAACTGTGATTACTCAATCTTAAACATTCTGTAACTGGGGTCATTTTAACTGAATTAAATTATATTGAATTTTTGCTTCGTTAGGGGCCTCCCTGGAAGCGCTTCAAGAACCCTGGGGACCCTAAACCCCACTTAGAGCGCCACTGCAGCTGCGTACAGACAAACAGAGAGCAAGAGAGAGTTGCAACCTAAAACTAATGTTCTTTTCCTCCAAAGGGCTAAATGCAATAAGACGTCCTCAGGCTCGTCTCTGCAGCTGTCAGAAAGATCAAGTTACAGCCCCATATGAGCAAGCACAGTAAGTGAGTGTGTTTGTGTTTGTACAGGAGCGTGTGTGTGTGTGTGTGTCAGCAGAGTGTACTTAACAGGCCGAATTTCTGTCTATATATATGTCTATATAAGCAATTTGGCTGCTTCAATGAGCCAATGACCCGACAAGCCAAGGGGATCATTAAAAATCGTATCCTTATCTTCATTTCTATCATATCTTTATCCTATTTCATCCTCAACCTATTCTTTCCCTTATCTTTATTCTTATACTCATCTTAACATTGTCTTCTTATCTTTTTTCTTATTCATCTTTGTCTTGATGCTTGTCCTATTTAATCTTTATAGTTATGCTCGCCTTATCTTGGGAGACGGTGAAAGTGGTGTAAGTCTTGTATAACATTGGAATAGGTCAAATCGAACAATCCTCTTAAATCTGATGAAACATGGCGGAAGCAGCTCTGTGAGGCTGTACTTAGGCAAACCATTACCTATGTGCCGATGTTAGAATGCCAACATGCTGATGCTAAGCAGAAATGTACTATGTCCACTGTCTTAGTTTAGCTAGTTAGTATGCTAACATCTGCTAATTAGCGCTATACACAAAGCAAAGCTGAGGCTGATGGGAATGTCAGTGTTGCAGGCAAAGGTAGAAGAAAGGCACTAGATGAAAAGTTAAGGGACCATCAAAGATATTACAATTCATCCTGGGGGATCCACGTCACCTGGGAACCATGCACATCTGTACCACATTTCATAGCAAGTCATTCAGGAGTTGTTTATATCACGATCAAGTCCGTAGGCTTTATTCTTTAGGGGTCATGAATGTAAGTTGTTGAGATATTGGTCCAATTTGGTCTAGACTGATTCAAGCAGAAAACCTACAAATATCACACTCGAAATTTTGAGAAGACATTAAATGCCCATTTTAAAAAATTTAAAATGGTACTGTCGTTCTTCTCTTTAGCACTCAGGCATCAGTCTTATCTCTTATCTGGTGCAGTTGCATATACAGTATGTGTAAAAGATGCACTGCCGAGGTTGCACATTGAATATCCCAGGGTGCACTGTGCCATGGCGAACATCAGAATTATGAGCTCCCTTCCACTTACTGTAACTCTGTTCCTTAAGGACAGACAGCCTCATTCAAGTGCCGTCACTTCCGTTCAGTCTTTTCCTCTGATCCCTTCTGTAACGGCCGGTTAAATAGCCAGTAATGCATTTTAGCCTGTTAGTGCTGGATGCTGGTGGGCCCAGACAGACTGGGATGGACATATGGAGGGAGTCTGGCAACAGACTTGCAGTCCTGATGCCAGCTCCTCAGTAAAATGCACACGCACTCATGAGCACGCTCACGCCCACCTACACAAACACACATATCGGCACTGCTTCGTAGCCGTTGCCTATAGCTCTGTGCCGTGCCTACTTCCTGCTGTTCGATTATCTCAGAACCTGCTCCATACGAGCATTGTGGGAACATTGGAACCTCCTCGATTTCCCCATCCTCGGCCAAGGGCAGGCATCCAGGACGAAGGCTGGACCGCTCTCCGTACTCGTAAATGCCCACCCACAGGGAGGGAGGATGGGACGGCAGATAGAGGCGACTGCGGCGGACATGCAGCGAGCACAAGGCTTTGTTCAAAGAACAGTCCAGCGTTGATCGCTTCCCTCCCTCACATCTTCGTGCCTCCTGCCTCACACGGGTATGTGTCGGCTCATTGCGTGCATGTGTGTTGTCTGGTGCCTGTGCTGACAGCTGGCCTGGAAAACCTTTCCAAGAGTCACAGGTTGAGGTCTGTGTGAAACAGAGAAGTATTATTTGGAGGCCAGACTGACAATGAGACTGCTTGCTGTGTATATATATATAGTTTAATATTGGTCTGATCCCAACAGGACTGTGCTTGTCATTTCATACAGTGACATTATTGAAAGCGGGTATTGATGTTGGAGCTTTTTCTTTGAACGACGTATTCTACAATCCAATAAAACATAGACTGTAATTATGGAGCATCAATAAACGCTGACCGTGTGAGTTTGTAGAAATAATTGTACTGTTCAATGACACCAATCAAGGATCAATGAGGAAAATATATTATTGGGAAATGGGGCAGTAGCAATGCTACCAGTCTGACACTAAGGCCATTATATGTATTACTATATTACATACTGCATGACTGTTGTATTTGTTCAGTACATCTGATGCTCAGCCAACATTACAATATAAAGTGATCTCAGCATTCTGTTAAGACCTTATGATAAAAACACACTGCAGTACGTACAGGTGATTAGGGCTGCTTGTGGAGCTAAAAGAATATCAATTGTTTAGTTGATCAAAAGAAACATTCACCAGTCCTTAAATGTGAGAAATGTTCCTGTTTTATATGTCATTGTAAATTGAATATCTTTGGCTTTTGGCAGCAATTTGAAGGCATCATCTTGGGCTCCCAGGAATTGTGAGGGGTATTTTTATACCAAATCAATAAACAAAAAAATAATCCACAGCTTAATCGAGAACAAAACACATTGGATTTAGCCCTTTAGGTTGTTTCTGAAACTATACATACTGCAGCATAAGGCATCATAATGTCATTTTAATTACAGTGTGGGTACTCGTATGTACTATTTAAATAAAATGACTTAGATCCTCGATAGTAATTGGTTCGGAATGTCTATGGCATTGCACAGCGTGTTTATGCACTTAAAAAGGAAAACACATTTCTGGACAGCCATGTCTGATGACAGAACGTGTTTATCCTTCTTCGCCCTCAGTATCTTTGCACATGTTTGCGATTACAGCCGCGGGTTAATGCCAGCATTTGTGCTAAAGACTTCTAGTGCCGCGCGCCATCTCAGGTGGACTTTAATCTCAGCATTGTGTCCCATCATCGCTCCATCCAACTGTTGTCTAATCCTTCTCTCTCCCAGAGAACAGCAGCAGGTGGGTCTGTCCCTTTGTGAATAATGAATGTGCAGGGATATTGTGCGACGCTGCAAAATCCTGTCTCATACAGGTTTGCCACTGATGTTAATTTGACGAGACTCGAACCTGCAGATGACCTCGTCCACCTGTCATTGTCGGAAAATGAAATCCACTCTGCTCTTACTGCGTGAGTGAGATGCGGGAGGCAGAGAGAAGTGGACATCCTGACCTCTCCCAGAGCTCCGTGAAGGTTACAGAGCAGCAGGGGCCCTGCAGAGCGCTGAGGGCCAACAGCACGCATAAACATGCATTCACATAATATGCGTGAATACACTCACACACAGAAAAGCATCCACTCCCAATCCTACCGTACACTCATTGGCCTGGACAGGCCCGGACACTCCTGTTCGCATAGAATCACAACACCAATAACAACCATCCAATTCTCTATGGTCTACGTGTCAGGTCATGTTCCACAATGTGTAGGTTGGCAAAAGGAAGCAAATAAAAACAGGACGCATCATCATCATCATCATCAGATAAACGGCTAACGAGCTCTCATTGAGCACCATGTTGAAGCTGCACAAGGCAACGCTGACTGCCCCCAGTGGCAGCGTGATGTAATAGCTTAAATTGTTCAAAGCCTAAAAAAGGCCTTTACTGCCAAGAAAGTATGCAACGTGATACTGAGCTGCTGGCTGACGCAGTTTGCAGCTGACTCTTTCTTTCTGTTCCAGTGGGGATAGAGATGGTGAAGAGGTTCAGCTTTTGTTAATACTCCACCTTACTCTGGATGTAAAAATCTATCCCTTTTAAAATGAAATTGGCCAAATGTTGAAGCTCCGTTTGCTCTGTCAAGGTAAATCATTAAAAGCCACAATATGTAGATTTAGAAGAATTCTGACTTTGGCGCTCCCCAGTGGAAAGAGCCTGCAGCAGTGATGCAGTTAAAACCACAGGATATAATCAAGCATTTGGTTTAAAATCAAGATACTTCACAGTTACCTGTTCTGATTGTACACTTGTGCAAAACTGTAGTGTGGAACATAAAGTAAGCTGTTGTTTAAATGAATAGAAATGATAAAACATGGCTAAGAGTCCACAGCCATGTTGGGGGCTGTGTGTTAACCATCAGGGTTTAGCGTATTAGCATGCTAACACTTGTTAATTAACAGTAAACACAAAGTACAGCTGAGGCTGGTGGGAGTGTTTGCTTTGCAGGTATATTTAAATGTCAACCTGTTGGTGGCAGTAGAGGAATAAAGTCAGGGGATCTCCAACGTCTGTTGCTCTGGGGACCAGGAAGGTCTGCCATAAATTTCATGGCCATCTATTGAGTAACAGTTAACAGATATTTCAGTCTGCTAGTATGGCTACAAACAACTAAAACTGTACTACTGTATGGACACATCCGTATTTTAACAATTCACAGGTTCATTATTAAGGGGGTTTACAGATAATATATGTACAAATTGTAAGGCCCAATGAGGAAAAACCCATTACTTACAAAAGGCTCAGATTATCACAAGTCAGAGGTTCATGTCGGTGCAAATTTCAGTAATCCATACAATAGTTGTTGAGGTATCCCTAGAGCAATGCCACTAGCCTGGCTAAAATTATGGTCGCCCTCCAGAATGTGCGTCTCAAACCACCATAATCTGCAAAAACCAGACAGCACACAGTTGTTGTCCAGTGTCACCAAAACATAGTTGAGGACAGTGCCATGTGGAGTGCAGTTACCAATTCTGACCTTCTGTCCAGGGTGCTTATCCTCAATGTTAGTAAAGTGTTTTCATAGCGTCAGCTAGGTTTTGCATCAGGCATAATCACCAAGAGGAACATCCATTCATTCTTTTTACAGGTGCTGCAAATTACCACAGGTCATCTTCAAGACATCTTCGTTTTCTCGACAGGGCTCTTTGCTCACAGAGGTCATACAAGATTCTGGCCCCCACGAAACTGTAAAGATGAGTTTGTCTCAAACAAATGTGTAACATGCCTGGATTCTTCAAGTGCCCCGTCCTCCTCTGCCTCCCCAGAATCATTCAGAGGACAGTTTACATTTCAGCTGCATGATGTTTGAGTGCAGACATTTTCCACACTAGTGACCATATATGACATCAACAATGTAAACACAACTAATTGGAGAGGGAGGACATTTCTCTGTAACTCCAATATGAAAAGATATTTTCACATTCAAATTCTACCTGGTGCAGCTTTTATATGAAGCTTCAGTCTGGGGGGTGTTGGTTATATTTCTCCTTTCCACTCCGTTCACTCAGTAGTCTTTGGCAGAATTGTGTTGTAATTCTAATAAGATTAGAGCTTTACCAGAGCACACATAAGGTGACAGACTCTTTATTATCCACTCAGAAAAGACCTAATTTAATGACATTGATTTGGAGTCTGTTAGAAGCTCGGAGCCTAGCAACAACATACAGCAGGCGTGGGTGTTAGGTCTGTATGTAGGTGGACGTGTAACACTGACAAGTGTCCACTTTATTGAATATTTCATTATAAGCAGAGAAATTGATTAGCTATGCTAGGGGGGGTCTGTGCTACTGAACTTTTCATAATATGTTTGACTAAACACACATAAAGGTCTATGTTGAACATGTTGCTGATAGTGTGATTATAATCAAAGTTTTTACGTGACAGTATCCAGGGTACCAAAACAGACCTAAGGATCATTAATTGCAGCTTTCGCCCACTTAAAATTTTCATAAAAAGAAGCAGATCGCTTTAATGTTAGTTTCAACCAGGATTTACGTCACCCAAATGCTGTTGTGCTTTGGATGCTGACCAGAATATTTTTAAGTAAATAAGGTCAGTAACATGGAAGAAAGTAGTATTAATTAAAACCCCCACCCCACACGCCCCATCATAAACGAAACATCCTTATGTGAAGCTAAGATGTGCATGTGCTCCCTTGTTGTATTTCTTTTCTTCTTGTGCTGTAAAATATGTACGGGCAGTGTTGTTCAGGTAGGCGTGCTATCAACCTTTCGAGGCCTGGTTGGGGGAGACGGATATATCTGGGCTCAATTAGTTGCACTGTCACGGCAGGATGTTGCGGCGGTAGCTTGATGGCCCTGGCTACAGGCAGCCCAGCTGTAAATCAGACTGTGTGTAATAGGCTTCGCAGCGGTCTCCAGGGCTGAGTGTGTGTTAGCATCCACACGTGTTCCTCTGTGTGTGTGCGCAGACGAGGCATGCCAGAGCACAGGACGATGGCTTTCCAGCATTTTATCGGCCGTTTGGTAATGATGGCGCAAGGCGGAATTGATGCAGGCCTTTAATGGCGGCTTGTAATTTGTGTTAATGCTTTCAGCCGGAGCCCTCTGAGACTTTCAACAAGGAATTTTATGCCTCCAAATGAGGGAAAGGTCACTGCCTGCTTTATTCCATCGACCAGACTGGATCAATGTGGCTAATGTTCTAGCCGTAACTTTGTTGTTTCGCCTGGTTAGAAAATCAAAACCATATTTATGATGGTCATTTTTTCTTTCCCTCTAGGCCGGCCAGCGATCGGCACACGGTGCTCAGATCAAAGCTGCACACCTACAAATCTTTATTCATGTTCAGTCATTTAAAATCCCAGCTTTGTCCCTTTGTGGTGATTTCAAAGCCCTGTCCCCTAAAATATTTAAGTGTGCACTAACCAAAGAGCAACAATTTGGCTCAACTGTGGGGGTGTTATCTCCGGCGGGCAGAGTGTAGCCCTGGCAATCAAAGGCGCCTTCTGCAGCCGAGAGGCGAGCAAGAGACACAGAGCAGGGAAATAATTAGATGATAGAGATCGACAAACGCATCAATAACAGGAAAGGGATACTGTGTACACCGAGCAGGACGAACAAATTGAAGAAAACGGGAAGAGACCTCCTCATTTAGGAAGGTTCACGCATCCAATCAAAGCGGAGCACAACAGTTAAGTATTGAGCACTGTTAGCTGAACTGTGATTGGCTACAGATGAAAAATGCAGACAGCTAAGGAAATAGGTTCCAAAGTGATCCGAGCTACCGAGTTTTTCTAGTTATTTATTCAGCCAGAACAAACGGCTTTCATGCATTCGTGTCTCGCCCTCCTGTGCATGACGGCATGTAAGACTTGTCTTTTCTTCCAGTGACCGATGCATGGAGCCCCCTCTGGTCCATGAAGTATCTGTGTACCACAATTATGTGCGACGTATGATGGATGGACGTAGAGGGAGAAATCTCCACAGTGTGCTGCTGATATAAAAATCAGCTGAAGGGAAGCGGTGGAAAGACAGGAGGGGATGACCCGTCACCCCCCCCAGTCTACCCCTTCCTTCATACCTTACTCGATCTTTCCCTTTACCTCTACATCGCCTGTCCCGTCTCCATCCTCCTCACCTCCATCTCCAGTCTCTTCTTTTCCTCTCTGACTCTATTAGAGTGGATTTTAGTTGATATCGGTTTTTGAAGGCCCCCAAAACCGGTTAACCATCAAAGTGTTATGAATCTGCTGTGACTAAGCCTTTTGATTAAAAATCTCTTGATGAATCGATTAGGTTTCATGCTTGTTTTCTTCAACAGACAGTTCAAAACTCAATGATATTCAATTTAAAATGATGTAACACAGACAAAAGCAGCAAATGTTTGCATTTAAAGAACTGGAACCGTTGCACTTCTTTGCGTTTTTGCTTGGTAAATACCCGACTAAAAATGGTCGGTTCAGAAATATGCTTCTTCGAGTTTGCAATTTTTTTTTTTATCTTAGTATAAGAACCACTTACTTGGAATTTTCTGGAGCTTTCAGCCACATGTCATGTCCTTCAACAGCAGTTGTTTTTACTAAGTATGGAATTGTACAGTATAACAGTTGACATGATTATCACTTTTCTGCTTTTAAAAAAGGTCTCCAGTTAATTTCATTACATTTCCAATGCGTCAAATGAGTCCTTGAATATATAGTAAGCGCCCACAAGTGCCTCGAGAGACCACTTTGATATGTGGTCAATGCGCCATTTAGTTTGAAAGAAGAGTAAATGTATCACATATTTGTAGCATCAAACTGCTTTGACTAAGAAGCCGAGCCAAACTCTTCCACAGACTAACGCATCCGGTCTGACATCTTACGTAAAAATAAAAGGGAATATTATAAAACATATTCTCCAACTGTGGTCAAGGAGGAAAGTCCCTCCTCGTCATTTTCGTGAGAGCTGTAGCGCGGTTGGAGCAATCCACAACACAAACCAAAACTGACAGAGGATCCTGAACGCAACGTCTTCAAGTCACTACACACCACAACGCTTGAAACCAAACAGCCGCCTCAGAGAAAATACATTACTCCTTCCTTGTTGAGAAGAGGGAAAAAAAAAAAAAAAAAATCACATTACAATTCAAATGTGTTCATTTAAAGAGGCCTTTTTAAAAACATCTCCGAGGCATACAGCACAGCGCAGTTCTTGGCTGTGGCAGGAAATGATAAATAATAAAAGGAGCCTTACTTCATTAGAGGGTGACATTATTTTGAGAACAGATATTGCGCTATGAGACAGAGTGTACAATAACACAATAACAACCATCACCCGCCGCCGCCGCCACCTCCCATCTCAGCCTCTTGCTGTTGACAACCCAGGATTGGATATCTTGTAGAGTGCACCGGAGTGAGCACTGTACACAATACAGTACGGCACTCACAATAACACAAAAAGATATTTCCCAATGTAGGCCATAATTATTTCTCCCTGCGTAATTTAATCCGCCGAGTGCATATTCAATTCCGATCCGGGTTTCTTGGTGCGTTCCGAGATGCTCGGCGCGATTGTCTCTGAAATTGGATTATGATAACCTGTCACCGCTTTAATTCCATAAGATATTAGAGGTGGTGGTGGTGGTGGAGCAGAGGAGTGGAGTGTACCGAAAAGGGTGGCGGCGGTGATGGCGGTGAGAGAGATGCGTTGTGCAATGCATGTTTCATTCTGCGATTCCTCAGGGGGGGAGACGGGAATAATGCGTGTCTAGTCTGACCTCTCAACACATTTTTTTCCTGATCTCTGACATACCCTTTAAATATCCATTAACAGACACAGAGAGGGGAGTACAGGAGGGTGGCAGTGGGCAGGGGCAGGCGGGAGCCTGAAGCCCTAAGATACTCATTTCTGCTTGTTATGGACTGCCGACAGAGCAAAGCAGTCTCATTGCATCTCTCCTTTGCTGCCTGACTAATGGACGAGGTCAATCGGGCTTCTTCTTCTTCTGTGTCCGCTGCTACAGTTTTAATCATCTCCAGCGGCCTCAGAAACCCTGTTTTAATCTACAGTATTTGCTGTAGAGTCTAAAAGGGTTCAACGCAGTTTTTTTTTTGTTGTTTTTTTACATACGCCAAATGGTGTCAAGCCACGCAAATAGATTCATAGAAGTATTAACTGTACAATGAACATAAGAAGCCTTTCCGTTGAACAGCAAAACTTCAAATCAAAACGCTCATCCAGTCATTTGGACATTGAAAGAAATTCAACAGCTTCTCTTTTCAGACATGGTGTCCCCGTTGCTCTGGGTAATCCCCAGAATCTCCTGTCGACAGTTTTCATGAGAACTGGTACATACGAAAAAACCGTTGCCAGTTCCTGTTTACTGAAACCTGATCCAGGACCAAAGTCAGGCCAGATCCAGATCATATTCAGTCCACTGAGGTTCGAGTAGGTCCTGATGCATTTGTTGGTCTCAGGTTTGTATCTGAACATGCCGACTTGTTAGCTGTGATGTGGTGCTTCATATCATTGCAGCAGAAATGGGTGAGATGTTGAGTGTGACAACTGCTAAAAAACCTTTTGACCGCCAATGCTCAATAATTGGTTGCTGCTTGCCACTTATTTCCTCCGTCCATTGCAGCAGAGCAGTGTAGGATGCTTTGGGTTTGTGACAAGGCACGTGCATGTTAATAATAGCTTTCCTTCTGAATCTTTCGACATATATAGATCATGCACCAACATACGCACCGTGCAATTCAACGCCATGTAGACCCAGAATATAATATTGTTGGGAGGCATGAGGATGAAGCAAAGGGGGTGGTGTCTCCCTAGATTTACTCCAAGCTACGCAACAGCATGCAATTCAACATGCAGTAGATGTCACCGGCTATTTTTTTTGCCTTCAAACGAAACATACTACTCTCTCGCTCCCAGTGCTATAATTTAGAAGAAGGGGGCCCGTTGCGTGGATCAGAGTTTCTCAGTGGAAGCCTGCTCGGCTTGCCTGCCTCGGCGACGGATCGCGACAGACGCTATGATCCACATCAATTAGCATTAGATCAAGCCACCATAAAGAAAAAACGTCTCATGGTTGGTTCAGGGCCATCGAGGGGATGGTAAGCATCCATTTAGAAAACCTGCCTCTGAAGGCTATTTATAGCTCAGAATCATCCAGCAATAGGTCGCAGATGACAATGACCACGAACGCTGCAGACTTGCTCAGACGTTGCATGTTAATTTAGTAAAAGCCTGCAGTTTTGTCTTATCTGCACACAAATCCTCTCATGATACGATCTAAGCCTCAGTTTAAGTGCCAGATTTGAATCAAACCCATTAATTCAGGCGCTATTTGATTTAACTAACTGCTTCTTTAAATCTGCATCAGAGCTAATGATACATTTGTGCTCAATTTGTTAGGGGACTAAGTTGAGTTGTGTTGTGCCTGTAGGCCTAATGGTCTGTGCTTACCTATGCTTTAATGTGTGCGGCGTAAATCCCATTTCCATCAGGCCGCTCTAATCAAAGATACAGCTAAATGGATGCATGATAAATAGACTTTTACTTCTCTCATTACCCACTAACTAAAGTGGACGTAATGGCCAATGCCTCAAAAAACTTAGATGTTTCTCCCCAAAAAAAGAACACAAAAAAACCCCACCTATTGAAGCCATCAGGCTACTTGTTACTTTTTGTCTCTGGCTGTCGCTCTCGTACTCAAAAAACAAACAAACCAAAAAAACAAAAAAAAAACGGGCTCGTTTCAGACAAGCCCAGTTATTGCAAGGCCATACAGAGGCTGCACAGACAGACTTTTATAATGCCAACAGTCACAGAAGATTAAAAAATATCTGTGTGTCGTCTTTTTGTTTTCATCATGGCAGATACATCACAAAGGTGGTGGTGGTGGGGTGTTTGTGTCGGCAAGAAAACGGGGACGGTTTTCTTCAGAGCGCCGTTTCAGAAGTTGGCACCACTTCCACGCCGCTGCGCCGAGTCCTCCCCCTCACAAGGCCTTTTCTTCCCGTTTGATGTCTGTGTCAGTTTCTTTCTGTCTCTGTCTTTCTCTAATTTAATAATCCCGCTTTGAACTTTATCGTGCAACGGCCTCAGTTTGTTGGCTGAGCAGGCAGGCAAGGCATCACTCAGAGGGTAGGGTGGGGGGGTGGGGGGGTGGGGGGGTAAACAAACGCATCTTTTCTTTGGGCTTTATTTGCTGTAAAAAAAAAAAAAAGGTAGCGTGTGGAGACTCCTGTGGTTTAAACCTTCTGCAGCTGGTGTTAACCAGTGGTCTGTCCATACAGAACACTACATATTAATTGTACACAATAACCGATTTAGATCAGGCTCCTCACAACTCTGCTGTCATGGGAGTTTCAGAGGTTTTTCGTGCAGTCCAGAACAAAAACACTGGGGTAAATGAAATTATTTCTGATCATTTTGGCTTCAAACTGATCAAATCTACAGATACTGACAAGTTTAGGTTCTGATGATTGTTTCAGATTTGGATGTAGTTGATGAAGCCCTTCCGCTCTGGAGTCTGGGTTTTCTCGCCAACAACTAAACCGTTTGTTCACTCTCGCAGGGTTGTTTTCAGACGCAGAAGGCAGCAGTTTTCTCCATTTAGCAGCCGAAGAGGCGAGTGAATATTGGCCGGAAAAACACGACTCCAAGAATGCTAATGCCAATTTTCTCTACTTTTACTCTTTCATTATAGCTAACATAAAAAAGGTGGTAACACTGTATGCCAGTGCTGCATTCTCAGCATGTTTCTACTGGCCCCAAGTGGCCAAGTTATTGCACGATCAAAAACGTACCAAGCGTAGTAGAACTGCGTATTACACCATCTTTCAAGGTTTCTCCACTAGTAGTCGCCAATAAGACATTTTCAAATCTTGGACGTGGGAGCTTTACATTTTTTAAATCCTAAACCCAAATTAACTCAATAAAAAAGTATTTGAAAAGCAATGGATAAGAAGATGTGATAAAATGTTACCGCACCCAGCCGTACATACCATCAGTACTATGTCAGCACCTGAACACCTGTTCTATTCCTGTGTGCACAATTCAACACTCTTTACACACACAAAAAATAAAAAATAGACACCAGCCTGAGGTTATTTCAGGGGCAGCGGGGCATCTTGTGTGAATACAGCCAATCAGACAGGTCTGTGCTGAGGTGTGTGATGGCTCTGGCCCAATCCATGACCTTTTCTGAATATGTGTGTGTGAGTGCGCGCACATGCAAATGCTGCATCTACCACATCTACCACCTCGCCGAAAGGGCCAAATATGAATGTAGCTTGATCAGACACAAGAGGTTGAAATAGGAATGAAAAAGTTTTGAGTCAGGCAAAAACAGAGACTTTCCTTTATGAAGCGGAGAGTAAAAGACTGCGACAAGGGAGCAGGCGTGTAATGAAAAAGGAACGGGGAAGAAGAGACAAAAGTCAAAGACAGGAGGATCAGTACCTCAACAGCTCTATAAAAAAGGTGCGCCTTTCTTCTCCAAATATATCACTGCAAAATGAAATGTGCTGAAAAAAATTGCACGCTAAGCCTCAATGCACTTCAATGTTTCATCATGCATCATCCCAAACGCTTTTGTTGTGTCACTCACTAGCCAAAAGCATCTTCCTGGGAAATTCTGCCTAAGAAGTCAGTCTAAATCATTACTTAAGATCATTGCTGAGGCTTAGATCATGAAAAAAGAAAAAAAAAAAACTATAAAATTTCAGTTTAGGTAAAAAGCAACAAAACTGGGATACACTGTTCTTTAGTGATGCCTTGAAATACCCCGGGCATGTGTTTTATTTCAGTCACTATAGAGGAGAGGCAGCCAACAGGAATCCCTCCGACGGGTGGTTTGCAGCCTTGAAGGGTCTCAGGCGATGCTCAGGTTTGTAGAATTAAATGTAAAGATGCAACAGAGTGGTTATACAATGTTTTCGTACAAAAAGAAAATGTTACAGTATGAACAAGCCAAAGATAAAAAAAATTTTTTAAATAAAATATTAAAAAAGACACCTCCATTCTGGTGACATTCCCCAATTCAGACAAACATTTCTGGCTCTCAAATCTCAGTTTACTGACCTGAGGATAAATGTCAGTGAGTCAGTGCAGGCAGAGCTGGTTAGTTCGCAGTCTGGGGCTCAATGATCTCATCTCCATATATTCCTCTCTACAGACGTCATAGCTGTAACTGAGGGCAAGTTCATAGAAACTATGGTTACAGTTTTTAAAATCTGAACTCAGGTTTAAAGAAGGCAAAAGGTGCTGCTGTTGCATTTTTAACAGCTTTCTGACGTTTCATTATTAGCTCTGTAATAGATTCGAAAAATATTTGCAGCCTTGATTTTACACTCTGGTTTTCAACACCGTCTCTCTTTGCAACATTATTATGCTCTCTGACTCAAGGTAAAACTTGGACTTTAACTTCAAATGCTGCAGTATCATCCAGTGTGGTTGAGCAAGTACAATAAAAACAATGTACTACCCTGTGTGTTATGTGAAACTACTAACCACTTAAAACAATGACTGAAATATTACAGATCAGGAGTTGGATAAAACCTAACACAGGTTTGTAAAAATGGTGTTATGGTGAGTCACACATTATGACCAGTTCTGTACTGTCACAGAAAAAAACACCTTTACATATGTGGACACCAGTTAGCAAAGCCAACCCCAAGGACACGGATGTTTAAGGGTGTTTTCAAACTGGAAGGCTCCCGGAAGTAGTCCGCCCAAAAATCTTTTTTTAAAAACACTTTTTTCAAACATAATTCAGATCCACTCGAGTACAATCAGAAGGATGAAAATGCATGTCATGATGACACCATTGCTAGCAATAAAAAGGGAGCAATGGTTCAAGTGTAACTTAAAGCAACACAATATTTCTTTCCTGCTATTATTATTATTACTAATATTATTATTATGCTTACATGGCTCCACAATGGTTGTATTGTGAATTTACTGCATTTACAGCCTTGTAGCCAGTTTGCCCCAGTGGCCAGCCACAGAACTCAAAAGAAAATAAAAAACGGGTCCAAAATGCATCTTCACAGTGTACCGTCATTATAAAAACTGCTGCCACTGGCTCATAAACTGCAGCAGGCCCACTGAGACTGCTATTTCACACTGAAATATGTGCATATACATTGATGAGCAATAATATGATGACAGCATGGCACCCTGAGCGTCATCTGCAACAAACTGATGCTCTGTGTGTTCTGACTCCTTTCTATCAGAACCAGCATTCTCTGTTTCAGCAGTTTGAGCTACAGCAGCTCTTCTGTTGGATCGGACCACACGGTCCAGCCTTCGCTCCCCACGACCATCAATGAGCCTTGGCCTCCCATGACCCTGTCGCCTGTTCAGCGGTTCTCCTTCCTTGGACCCCTTTTGGTTGGTACTGCCCCCTGCAGACCGGGAACACCCCACAAGAGCTGCAGTGTTAGAGATGCTCTGACCCAGTCGTCCAGCCATCACAGTTTGGTTCCTTGTCAAAGTCGCTTGGAGGACAAAATGTTCACTTGCTGCCCCTCATATTTCCCTCCCCCACTGACAGGTGCCATGGTAACCAGATAATCAATGTTCTTCACTTCACCTGTCAGTGCTCATAAAGTTATGGCTGATTGGTGTATATACGTAAATTAATTTGCAAGTCCGGCCCATCACATTGTCTGCTTTGAAAAACTCTGGCCCTTGGACAAATATAGCTGATGACCCCTGGTATATGAGCATATTTCCCAGGTTGAACTATTACTTTAAAGAGTCGCCTTGCACAAATTCTTTTACTTACTACTAGTGATGTCGATGTTTTGAGATATTCTTTCATGAGATTTCTGCCGTCACCCCAATACAGTGAAGGTGTAATTTTGTGGGGAACAGAGAATTGGAAATATGCTTTAAAAAATAAAGAATAACATCACTTTTGAAAGACAGCGTCGCTGTTTCTCTGGATAATCCATAGAGCACACTGTCAACAGGAATACGAACAATTGTCATAGAAACAACTTCTTCAGCAAAC
>JAVQJF010048904.1:0-16193 GCA_036023855.1 Gadopsis marmoratus
TATATATATATATATATATATATATATATATATATATATACATATACAACAGTTATTGAAAATATGTATTTTATAATTGCAGTTTTTCAAATGTAAAATAATTACAATGTGGTGTACCGCAAGGAAGCTGTTTTGGGGCCAATACTATTCTCACTGATTTATTTTCTGTGCTGTCACAAAGAGATCACTCAGAAATGGCTGGTTGTGAAAATGAATAGTCAAGACTACAACTGGACCTCCTGACCTACAGTATATCATAAAAGTTTCAAACTTGTAGAAACCTTGGAGAAAACAAAGTATTTTACAGAGAGATACCATGCATGTACAGAGAATACAGGGGGATAAATATTCACGGTCGCAATATTTCTCTCACTTTTTACATGGAGAAGGACACAGGAACAGTTTAGCTTTATGATGTATCAGGAAATATCACAATATTGTGATAACACCATACGTACCAAATTATTTTGGGGCGGCTGTGGCTCAGGAGGCAGAGAGGGTCTTCCTTTAATCCTGGAGTTGGTGGTTTGATCCTGCCTCCTCCTGTCCACA
The DNA here is from genome assembly GCA_036023855.1 of Gadopsis marmoratus. Taxonomy (NCBI): domain Eukaryota; kingdom Metazoa; phylum Chordata; class Actinopteri; order Centrarchiformes; family Percichthyidae; genus Gadopsis; species Gadopsis marmoratus. Next base: position 553 of record JAVQJF010048904.1, read on the forward strand.
TGTCGAAGTGTCCTTGGACAAGACACTGAGCCCTAACTTGCATGGCAGCTACGTTTGGCTATCGGTGTGTGAATGGGTGAATCAGACAAACATGTTAAAGTGCTTTGTGAACCGTTAAGGTTGAAAATCGCTTTAAAAGTGAAGTCCATTTACCATTTTGAATAAATATGCTACTTAGCTCGTTTCCTTGACTGTTGACATTCAGCAGATGAATTTAGTAGTAGTTCATCTTTGCTTTCACACCACCAATGAACCGCACCAGATTCTGCTTGGTAGCGGACCGAGACCCTTCTTTTAATGCAGTCTCAAGGCCTTTACAAACCGGGGGCGTAACAAATAAATGAGACTCAAATGCAAAATACTCGCCTGCGAATATACTCTAGAACATCCAAAAGTAAATCACATCATCCGGCGGGGCTGCTCCACACGTTGCCCTTTGTCATATTATACAGGGTGATGAGAAATACAAAACAATCAACAGGTCTAGAGATGTGAAGTCCGTTTCGCACAACATGATGATGCCTGTATTAGCCACGTGAAAGCTCAGAAAAACCGATGATTGTGATTGAGCTCATTCGAATTGAGCCAAAGCTGTTAGGTGTGAAAGCACCTTAGTTATTGTAATCTCTCAGTGAAAATAAAAATCACAAAATACTGTAAGTCCAGTCTACATTTTTAAAAGCTTAAATTTCAGTAACTTAAATTTCCAACACTGGCACCCTACTAGTAACAAGGGGTGATCCAGTTACCCTGACAGCAATATCAAAATAACACCAACACTAGGTCAAAACTACCCACAGGTACTGGATAAAGTAAACCCCTGTAAGCAGCTTACAGGGGTTATATAACATACTGCCAAGAGTCCTTATCATAATTAATTTAACATGTTGAGAAGTTCCTCTGGGTTTCCTATAGGTCAAAGGTAACACAAAGGGCAGTGTGTGAGAGAATGGAAGAGGCAAAGTGCAGAAAAGGAGTTGGGGTGGAAAAAGGACACGGGCAGACCAGAGATCACCACTATAAAATATAGCTCTTTTGGGGCACAGAGATCCATCTGTGCCAAAACCTTCTTTTTTCAGTCTCTGTAGTTTTCCGTCACCCCAGCCATTAGGGCATCATCTTTCCTCCAAGTGGAAATGCTTAATAATTTGGCATGTTCTACATACAGCAGCACAGCATGGACCATTGCGCAGCATATCTGGGGGATCTTATGTGAGTGACACATATATAAAAGGCAGATGGTATAAAATTTAACTCGGCAATGTGTAAATTTAAACACAGGAAAAGAAGCTTGAGATGCAGCGAGAGACAAAAATTAGCCCCCCTACGTAGGACGTATGACTCCAGAAACAACAGAACAGGTTGTTTGCCAATGACTCCCCAAATGACATATATAGATGTACCGGACTTTGTCATCATGCTAACCATGGTAATGGTTAACGTTGGGAAGTGGTTGCAGTTTGGTTAGGTTTAAGGACCAAAACTACTCGGTAGGTTTAGAAAAGATCTTGGTTTGCGTTAAAATAAGTCAAGGTTGACGTTACACTACCTTGCTGGACTTCCACCTTTGCTCCCGTCATAATTACCATGGCCACTAGAGGTTTGGCCACCGAATATACCAACGTAAATATGGGTCGTAAGCTGCTGCACAGACGACCTATGTGGAGGTATTTTTGGGGAGGACAGTCTCGTCAAGGAGAATGTTATTTTTACTCAAGTGCCACAGAGACGCATCAACATGCTGCCACTTATGGTCACTGAATATGAACTTGATCCATGTCTTCTGTTCGCAGAGGGCCAGATAAAGTCGGTGGTTGCACATTCGTGCTGTGTTCAGCAGTGTGACTGTATCTGTGACTCTGCATTACATTTGATGTTCATTTAGTTTTATCTCTCAAAGATATATAATGTGCACTGCACATTGGTATGCATAACGCAAGCAAAACAAGACTAAAATGTATGCTAAATGTATTATACCAAAATAATCAACACAACTGAAGCGTGATGCATGGTGTGTGTAGGTTACTTGGTCCTGTGGTGTGTGTGTTTGTGTGTGTGTGTAGGTAACGGTCCATAGCAAATGCCCATAGTCATGACAATCCGTCCATGAAAAGCACTCAAGTGATATTTTAATGTGATGAATATGGTAACACTTGGAATCAGGATGATGTAAAAGCGCTTGCAAATGTTTTAGGCTCTTTTCAAGGAAAGATCCATTGTAAAAGCAGACGCATCACATCGAGATAATCCAGTGGAGTTTCATAGCAGAAACAATTTCATCTGCATGCCTTAAACGGCATATTTTTGGTGTTAGCCTCTTAGAATCAGGGATTTGGTTCTAGACCTTACACACCCACATGCACAAGCACAAAAAAACAGTTGGCTAGTTATATGTCCACACCCTTCCTCTGGCTAAAGGTTCACACCCCTTCTCTGGGGTAGTGGAAGGGATTTCTGGGAAATGTAGGAAATCACCAACTGAAGTCAAATTAGAGGTGACAAGTTAGTGGCTGAACCCAGTAGAATGTATTGCAACATGCACAGTTCCCAAAACCTCTACAACGCATTAATGACCCTCTCATAAAACTTTAGAAATGCAGTGAAATGAGGATTTTCAAAGCTCCACTAGTCATACCAATCAATAATATAGCAATGAATTTAGATCAAGGTAATAAAATGTACAAAGTCACACATCCTGTGCCTGCCCCTCTCTTTCTCCTCAGACACCCGTTGTTCCCCCTGCTGGCGTTGCTGTTTGAGAAGTGTGAGCAGGCCACACAGGGCTCTGAATGCATCACGTCAGCCAGCTTTGATGTGGACATCGAAAACTTTGTTCACCAGCAGGAACGAGAACACAAGCCCTTCTTCAGTGAAGACCCAGAGCTGGATAATTTGGTAAGCCAACTGCGGTGACTTACATGGTCATCATTAACACAACATGGTCTTCAGCTACTCTGACTCCTCTTGTATTGTGGTGTTATCTTACCTAAGACATAATAATGGTAAATGGACCTTAACGGTTCCCGATGTGCTTTTATAGATTGGCCTGATTCACCCATTCACACATGCACTCACCTTGCCCGGCACGGCTGGCCTCCACTGGTTCAGTGTCATGCAACACACTTCGACAGGAGGAGGCGGGATCGAACCACCAACCCTGGTATTAAAGGATGACCTACTCTATTTCCCGAGCCACAAAAAGCCATAAAAACGTAACCAAAATGATTTAAATGTATTTTATTGAAAGCAAAAGTGGCAAGAACATTCTGTAACTGTGGGGTTTATTATACAACCATTTCTAACCATAAAACACTGTCCTCACTGCTATATCAAAACAATCCTCAGAATTACTATCTAATTATAACTATTAACTGTAAATTCAACATTTACTAACGAAGATCAGTGACCTCTTGGACAGTAAGGCTTAAGTCAGACCAATCAGGCATTTGCAGAGGTTCATCGGGTTGTGCGGCGGTGTGGGAGTGTCACTACATGGTCATGTTGATTGTAGCACAAGTAGAAGTGCTAATCAGCAACCCCAAAATGACGAGTGATACAACAGCAAGCGACTGCATGGCGAAAAGGTGTTTGTTCTCCCGATCAATCTGTCTCTCATCCATCCTCACAGTTGCTCTGTAAATAGCTAATGCTACAATACTACATGATAAACAAAGTTCTTCTTCACCTGGGCGTCATTACTACCACTAATCATTCCCACCCTTTTCATGTAATCTTCCCCCATCCTCCCCCTGAACGTCCCCGTTGCACAACAGCTAGCAGTAATTGCAAATTAAGAGAAGGAGGATGCTGATCATGTTCACTGAGAAAAGAGGGGGAGGAGCTGAAGCCAGACAGAGACAAGAATAAAAAAGTGCACTCTTGCCATTACAGTATTTGGTACGGCAGGCTGACAAGTGCTGAACAGTCAATTAACCCTGCATCTGTGTGTTTTATGAGGCACTGGGTGTGGGTATCCCTCCCAGAGGGCACTAACTCATCCACGGGGCAGTAATGTTACACTCGGCCTGACTGGCTGCGATCGGCGAAGAGTTACTGGTCCCTTGATTAAGTGAGCGCAGTTTAATTAGCTGATTTATCTCCTCCGCGGCCAAGCACTTTTCTGTCCGTTCTGTTGACCTTGAGTGGTGACTTTGAGGGAGTGCACTACAGTCTGCCACACAGAGTGGACAAGAGCCAGGCTGTTGATAGCCAGATAACTGCTGAAGAGCAAGACATACAGAATTAAATGGATAGTTGTTCTTTTCTGGAGTGTTTTCCATTAAATAGCAGATTATTCATATTGTCCATCAGTGTCCATCAGCCTCCTCTATGACAGAAGCTCCTGTCTGACCTCTGCTATTGTGTTCATTTCAGTTATTTGAAAATGTCTAGCCAGAGCCATAATTCCATTATGGTGTGGGGAGGATTTCCTCGACAGCTTCAGGGGCATCAGTCTGTAAAACCTGCACGGAAACCGGGTTCATCAGCCTAGAAACTACTATAAAGGCTCCTTTAGGCTACGTTTCTGAATGTCTGAATGGTGACGGTCTGACTGCTTGTCAGAAACACAGAACTAAACATTAAAATTAATAATCAGCACAGTATAGTAGTATTTATAATCAGTCTGCAGGTTTTAGTACTGAAAAAACGTATCGCATTTAATAATAACCTAAATAATAACCTAAAAGTTACAACAGATTTTGCAGATTAATTGCAACCTTTCATTAATGCAGTGACCGTGATATGGCTTGGACAGCAGCTATAGAGTTTGTCTTTCCCTTGCCTTTAAGCTTTAGGAGTATGAGTAACAAAATATCTAGGTACTGCATTTCAGAGCTTTCAGCTGCACAGTCTCACAGTCTCAAAGATGCAGTTGTATGTTTCAAAAAGACATTGTTGTAGTTGTTGTATTATTGTATTATTGCATTACTGTGAGAATAAAGGGCTGTCGTTTTGTGGTATGTTGAGAAGGTGACCTGTTTATGGTTTATGTCTGTTTCCTTCAGATGGTAAAGGCCATTCAGGTGTTGCGGATCCACCTATTGGAGCTAGAGAAGGTCAATGAGCTCTGTAAAGATTTCTGCAACCGTTACATCACCTGCCTCAAGACCAAGATGCACAGCGACAACCTCCTCCGGAACGACCTTGGAGGACCCTATTCTCCATCACACACCAGTCTCAACATGCAGCAGGTCAGTCGGGGACTCTCTGTGGCTCTTACAGTTCCACAGTGGCCTCCCTCTCTTAGTAACGCTCCCCGCCTTGTCAATTATCACCATGTAGATGTTGATGCTGGGAGTTTTTCAGTCACAAACACTAGAGCTACCTCTTTACATTTGCTCACTAGTGTCTCTCTGTGATCCCCCAGGAACTAATTCAGACCTCCTCTCCATCCATGACCTCTGTCTCCAGCTCTGTTAACTCTTCAGGGATTGTGGTGCCTGCCGGGGGTCTGCAACAGGGCAATGTCTCCATGACTACCATCAACTCTCAAGTGGTATCGGGTAAGCATGTGATTACATACACAGTCATTAAAACACTAGGACGCAGACACAAACACATACAATATATATTTTGGCCTGTATTGGTTGTCTTGTGCAATGTCACATTGTAAAATCGACTAATAAAATAGTCTCCACTAGTGGTCAGACAAGCAATTTCTTTTCACACAGACCTTGGAGCTTCCACGTCAACAGACGTATTATTATTTTTCAAGTTTCCATGGTCACACTTGCTTGTACAATGCTTCATTATCAGTTAATGTTTCCAGTGGACAACATTTTATAACAATACATAATTTACCAGCACTGAACTGTATTACCTCAAAACAACCCACATTTAGATGTAAACTGAATTTTGCTCATCTGAATACATGGTGGAAACATTTTGAAATTTTGATATTCAAAACCTATTTTAGAATTGTAGAGATTCATGCTGTCATTGTCAGGGGGAACAACTGACAACTGACAGAAAATGAATGTCTAGAACTTGTTTGACAGACATTTTCAGGCAGACATTATTCATTCAAAGGTCAAAGATGTCTTTATTAGGGCAATTTTTTCTACAATCAGCAGTGGCAGCCTGAGCACCAACCACAATACACAACAACAACAACACAACCAACAATCACATCACGCAATTTAAAAGCCAGTGGCCGCAGGAACAAATTAGTTTTTAAGTCTATTTGTCCTGCACCTTGGCAAACTGTATCTGCGGCCAGATGGAAGCAACTTAAACTCCTCACACAGGGGATGACTTGGATCAGCCAGGATTGACTGGGCTTACTGCTACTGTGTGTCGCCATGACCAGCGCCAGTGATAATGTAAATAGTAAATAGTAATGACCAGTTAGCAATGTGCAAACAGTCTACTCTGATATACAATGTGAAATTATTCTTCTGGCTCTCAACTGGTTTGGCTACTAGTAGAGGTTTTTATGTCATCAACAGAGGGGCCTCTGCAGTCCCGCCACCACCTTTGTTTTATATATATATATATATATATATATATATATATATATATATATGCTGCCATTGCCACATCTCACCAAGATTTGACATTAAATTCCACCTCTATGTTGATGACACGCAGCTGTATGCCCCCCTTACACTTGATGACACAGCCAACGTAACCCAGATAATAATATAATAATACTTTTATAGCACCTTTAAAAATAGAGTTTACAAAATGCTTTGACAGACAAAAGAAAAAACAGGATACATAGAAAGCAATAAAACAGAAAGCAGTAAAAGATAAATAAAATAAAGCAAACAAAGGAAGAGAAAGATAAAAGATTAATAAATACAAACAAAAAGAATGAAAACCAATAAACGCCATAAAAAGACAACATAAACACGACATCACATGACAGCAAGTCTATAAAAATGTCTTTTAAGAAGTGATTTAAAAGAGGTCATTGACTCTGCAGCCTTGTCTCCTCAGGCAGGTCGGTCCAGAGTCGAGGAGTCCTGATGGCAAAAGCTCGACCACCTTTAGATTTCAGCCTCAACTCTGGAACGACCAGAAGGGCCCCACCTGAGGGTCTAAGGCTGAGAACTGGCTCATATGGGGTCAACCATTCACCTTATAAGTGATCAGTAAATCTTAAAACCAATTCTCAGGTCAGACGGTGAAAGCATCGGTTTGATTCTGGAGACGGTTCTTCTTTGATAGAAGCAGGACTGGACAACCGGTTTTATCTGTGGTGCTCAAATCTGAATCAAATAGAACGCCCAAATTCCTGGCAGCAGGTTTCACATTATGCGATAATCACTCTCAATGACAAGATTTGGGGGACTGATCGATATGAGTTCCGAGTTTGAGTTATTTAGTTCAAGAAAATGTTGTGCCATCCAGCAATTGACATCATCAGATGTTGTCATGTCTGTTTGAACTTAAGAGCTAGATGTCACAAAACCACCAAACTCAACAGACATCTAAATTGGAGATCCTTCTGTTTGGCCCACTGTCTTTCGCCCTTTCCTGTGCAGTCACTTTAAAAATAAAAGGACAGGGCATGCAACTTTTTGAGTCATATTTGGCACTAGTCGTTGAAAAGTAGGTGACAAGGGTGGTTCAGTTATGCTTACTCCACAGCTGAGGGCCGTCAAAATGAAATTCTTTTCAACTCTCTCAGATTTCGAGAAAGTAGTCCATCCTTCTATCATCTGCTATTCCCTTTATTCAGGTCTTAGTCATAAAACACCATAATTGTTTGCTCCAGCTTATCCAAAATATTTCTGCATGGATCAAATATATTTTTTATTTTATTTTATCTAATTAATTCAATGAAATATGTTTTATCATTGGTCTTGTGTTTATCTATTAATATTCTTGCTGCCTCATTATTTTAGCACCTCTAACAGTGGGTTTGCTTTGGTTTTTTTTTTTACTGTAAAGCACTTTGTAACTGCATTTAGACAAGTGCTATATAAATAAAGGTTATTATTGTTAAAATTCTTTTGGAACACCTGACACTTGAGGCACTGGGCATTTAAAGTAGTTTACTACTATGTAACATCAACTTGAAAATGCATCATGATTTTACAGTGATAATCCATACTGACAAATAAGCATATAATGAAAAATAATCAGCATGATCTGCATGTCGTTTGCTTGTACCATATCACTCAACACAAGCACATACAGTGCACACCATTCTACACTGAATCATTCAAATTGAAATGCTATTATTTTAATGTAGTTCAATATACATCTGTAGTGACTGAGTTGTGTCTATATGTACATCAGAGAGCCATGGGAGTATCCTTCACAGGGTGCTCGGCTGATAGGTGCTTATAATGTCAAGTCTGTACAGTGGAATGTTAATCCTGCCCTCTGGAAATCCCTTTTAACCCAAAATAAATCAATGTCTCTGCCTTTGATCACGACACATTGAAGAGCTCAAACAGACTGTGATGAGAGTGTCTTGATCAAGACTAATTAAGCCAGCAGCAAAAGCACACTCCCTTCTTCCTTCTCTCTGGGTTAAAGGACATTAATGCACCTTGAATTTAATCACTTCATCTCTTGTTTGCTGTGTTTCTGTGTGCGGAGCTGACAGGAAGTTAATAAGGCTCTGGTGGTAGTGTGGGATGTGGCTGCCAGTAGCTGCTGAAGCCACTTGATACTCATGACGCCAAATTATCCCCTCAGGTGGGACCCTGTACCAGCCGGTTGCCATGGTGACATCGCAAGGGCAAGTGTTAACGCAGGCTCTGCCACCGGGAACCATCCAAATCCAGAACTCACAGGTATAGCTGTCCGACCGATGATGCTATGGCCGACACTTTACATCTCACAGAAACCCCTTTTCAAACCCCGCTGACAGACAAAATGGAAATCCTTAGGGTGCTGACATGATAGTCAGGGTTGACTGCTAATGAAAGTCATGTAAGGACATTTGAGACAAGGCATTTGAGACTTAACTTCATTTATACTGTAGATCAAATATTTCTGATGCTGAGATTTACACGGATGCAGGAAACAAAACTCAAATGTAATTCACAACACACACACACTTTGAAAAAATAAAGTTAAGGATTATGGAATTGTTATATGGACAGAAAACATTATTACCACAAATGTTTTATCTGCTTTCCATCAAAGGCTTTGGAACAGTAAAGCCTCACGTGAATGCCTGGAATTCTTGAATTGGACATTTAATATGTCCCCTTTTCCAGCTCAAAAGGCTTCTGCAGTTGTTTTAGGATATTTTGGACACTAACTGTAGCCTTCATCTTTGAATGAGGCTGCTGTCAACAGCTTGATACAGCTGGTCAGGGTAAATGTTTTACACTGGTTAGCTGAGCTGCATGGGTGAAGGCCAAAAGCAATGCTACTGACAAGCAAGTGCTACAGCTGTTCCCCCGACGCCGTGCTTAAACGTAGCTACTGTAAGGCAAACAGCTGAGGTAGAGAACCACTATCTAGCCTCATACAGTGCTTTCGCATTTAAATTTTTTTAAACTGTTGAGTTGACATTTGCTTACTTGCACTAAATTTAGTCAAGCTCCACCCTTAACATGTCATCACAGCTGAATATAGCCTTATTGTAACTTACAATACAACAATATTAGTTGACTTCATGTTTTTCAGCAAACAACACGGGACACCAGACTGAGGGAAAAAACAATAGACCAGCAAATGCAGAGCAGACAAAATATTCTATACATATAAATACACAAAAGGTCCATTTCCAGGGGAAAGCTCTGTCATTGGCAGTAGCATTTGCGACGCCTTAACTATAGTTTAGTGTCAGTGATTAAAGAAGTTCAGAAACACTTTGGTTCAGCATGCATTCACTTATAGGCAGTGTCAGGTTTGCACGTAAGATGGCCTGAATATGTGGTGTGAATGTGTACATGCTCTCAATCAGGGTCTATGGTGTAAAGTTAATGCTGTTTTGTTTATAGAAGAAACCACGTTTTGATTGAGCCACAAGTTAGAATGTTAACGCAATATGGAAATATGCAACAGAAGATAATGACATTGTTGAAACTTATTTTCCTTTTACATTTAATTCTGCTTAAGAGGGGAAGTCGATGAGAAAACTAACTAGTTTTGAGTCACAAAACTGCAATCCAAGTGGGTGGGTAATTAGAGTTCAGAACTGCGAATCAAATTCTGTTTTGAAGTTCACCTCTTTAAAACGCAATTTCATAATCACTGCACGTTTCTCTTTTAAGACATTTCGAACATACGCATAACTCGGAAAAGCAGCAGGCTAGGTACATTTAACGTATCACCGGTCTTTGTCTGGCGTTGACAGTCTCAACCCTCGGCCTGTAGATAGAAATAAAGTCTGGCAGCAGGGGACTTTAAACAGTGCTTCATGTGCAGCAGCAGTGGCCTGGAGAGGGGCTCAGTTTCAGCCAGGTAATTCTGTGCTTGACAGTCAGAGGAGGCCTCTGTGAATAGTCGCGACCCAGCTGAGCCAGAGTGCTACATGTGGGCTGGGAATTGAACACAGCCCCGTCACTACTTTGCCGACAAGCCCGGAGTAATCACACTCTCGAGCTCTGTGCTGCCAATTAATTTGACCTGGCTTTCCCCTGGAACACATGGACTCCCAGGGCTGGTTTGGAATAAGAGGAGGGTTATGCACGTGACACCCAGCTGCAACTGTAATGAGTCTTGTTGTCTTTTGTGTCGAAATATTGGGGGGGGGGGGTGTGTGTATGTGTATTTATGGACATTGTGTGTTACTTTTGGTGGGGGTGGTCTGTCTATTTGTCTATTTATCTTCAAGACAGCCAGGATTCTTTCCACTACTACACTCTGCATAAATTTAATAAATGTTATGTTCTTTAGCATACTTGTGTTTTTTATTTAGTCATGCACTTTGTCCTGCGTGCCTATGCATACGAGATGTTCCCCTCTGAAGTATTTTGGCCTTCACGAAAAATCATTAAAAAACAACTCAAAGTCGCCGGTACTGCTTCGTACAAGGACAATGACAGATCACAAAGATTTGTCTCATATTATATATTACATATTAATGAATACGCAGGCAGTAAAAAGCATCTTTATGTTGTATTTTCTTTTTATTCAGAACATGAAGCATCGTGCTTTGCAGATAGTGTCAAAGAGGGTTTGGTAATGGTTGCTACTGAGGGCCGATTGTGTTTCATATTATCTGCCTCAGAGCACACACACACACATGCATCTCCACAATGAAATGTGCACACATAGAGGCACACACACACGCACACACACACACACACACACACACACACACACACACACACTTAGGAGAACATTGCATCGACTTGCATTCTTTCTCTGGGGAATCTGGGCTTAACTTTAAACATAACCGATACATGCCTGACCCCAACCGTCATCCTAAAATGAACCAAAACCAAGTCATGTTAAACCATTAAAATTTATGGCTTAGCATTTTGTCCCCAGGTGAGAGGCGAGTCTCTGCATGTGACTGTGTGAATAGATTTTACTACACACGCACACGCACACATACACACACACGCACACACAGACGAAATATGTTTTGCTAAAATAAAGAAGGCATCACATTAACTGGCATTAAAATAAGCAGTCTGGTGACATTCTTTGTAGTTATTATCAACAAATCCAAAACCAACAATGTGTTAGTCCGTCTCTCAGCAGCTTCAGATGTCCCTACCCTGTTTCTAGCACTGAGCCCCGATCCAATTGCTTCCTGCTGAAGATTTATTCTTTTTTTAAAGCTCAGTAATGTACTTAAACAGCTGGCCAGTGTGGTTCTTACTAAAGGAAATGCTTCATGCGTTGGGGACTATTTTCAGCGGTGGATTAATCTACAAAGTTAGTTAGTAAGATCATGTCATTGTTGGTTTGAGACTTTTTCCAAGATATGTAAAACTATAGAATATCACCAGATTTGTCCTTTAAACACCCTGGACCCTTCCCCTTCCCTAATATGTTCTTTAACTAGAACCTCCAAACATTTTGTTGCCTACGACCACAGAAATAATCTGAACATGTCAGCCAAAAGTCCCTTGATGACATCACTACATTTCCTTACAAGGATAGTAGACTCTCAAGAGGCAGTCCTCACAAGTACAGCTTAGCTACACCAAACACATGGGCTCAAACACACACACATCCATATAGACACCGCGGGCTGTCAACGACTGTCAATACTCTCAGAGCATCTCGTCCTTCAGCACTTGTATTCCAAACAGTAAGGTCAGAATGAGGATTTCTCACAGAACAGAGACAGACTCGGGTCAACACAAATGTAAAACTGAGACAAACACAGTCACACGTTATACCAGCTCCACACTCATTTAGCACCAAACTGTGAAATCCAAACTTTGACCGAAGCCTTGCCTCGCACCAAACAGAGTACTGACCCGCTTGTGTTTCCACATAGTCAAGGGGGCTACTTTTATATATTGTAATTATCATTACTCCAATTTAGTTACCATGGTGACACTTGAGGAGGTGTTTCTGCCCTTGCCACTGGAAAAAAAAGATAGGTAATTGGTAGTCTCCCTTTGTTTCCGTGGCAACAATAACTAAGCCCTGCCATCCGCTCCTGTTTTCCCTTGTCTTTTCTTCCTTTCTCTTCCCTTCCTGGTGTTTATTGTGAAGGTGAACGTGGACCTGTCGTCCCTGTTGGACAGCGAAGACAAGAAGTCCAAGAATAAGAGGGGGGTCTTGCCCAAACATGCCACCAACATCATGCGCTCGTGGCTCTTTCAGCATCTCATGGTGAGGCAGCAAAGGAGCTCTAGTGTATGGGGGGGGGTGTACGTTCATCTGAAATGGTCATTTCTTGGCCTTGTTTTCAAGGGACATGGTAGCTTTGGGCGCAGAGAAGAAAAATCTGATATCTGGGTTGTGTTTGGAGATTGGAGGATAAACTAGCTGAAGGAGGAGGTTTGAATGATCGGAGAGCAGGGGAATGTCAGTGCTTAGAGGTTTCATTTGTTGGTTTTTAACACGAGAAGCCAATAGTAAGTCAAACGAAATAAATGTTTGAAAACTGATACGGTGCTTCTTCCTTCTTTCAGCACCCGTACCCAACAGAAGACGAGAAAAGGCAGATTGCGGCACAAACAAATCTAACCCTTTTGCAAGTGAACAACTGGTAAGATGCTGTCCTCGGGTGCACATGTAGACAGAACGACACTGCTGCACGTTAGTACAGGAAGCAATTATGAGGAGAGGCTTTGCTTAAACTCAACAAATTGCTGGCACTGTGGCGCCATCTCCTGGACATATGTGGCAAGTACACATGAGACCACCTTGAGAGCTGAGAGCATTCTCTCTTCTTTGGATTTTAAGAAATTGAAGAGATTTGAGTATACCAAAAAAAGTGAAAGGATGAAAGCGCAGAATTGTCTACTTTGTGCTGACAAATGGAGATTCAACCTTTTTATGTATTGTTGGGTTAAGATGAAAGCTTGTATTTGTTAAAGAATATTTTGAAAGGTTAGTTGTAACATTCTTTGCATCTCTGATGTTTTATATTTTGCTTGTAAATGTCTGTATATATTGGGCCTTAACGTTGTATTAAATTAAACTATTTTAAAGAAGTGGCGGTAAGTTTTTTGTATGCTTGGTTCTTATATAAATAACTGTTGTGCGTTCACTTTTCCTCAAATTTCTTCTGGTGTTGTCGTATTACAGAATACTTGATGCACAAAGACTTTTAATGACAATGATCATCTTTATCAATAATATTACACTATTGCCCCCGACCGTTTCTCATTGTCACAGGTTCATTAACGCCCGTCGGCGTATCCTCCAGCCGATGTTGGATGCCAGTAACCCCGACCCGGCTCCTAAAGCAAAGAAGATGAAGTCCCAGCACCGTCCGACGCAGCGCTTCTGGCCCGACTCCATTGTGGCTGGAGTTCTGCAGACGCACAGATCTCAAACAGGAAACAACTCAGACAGTAAGCCAACACTAGCATTTCCACAAAAATTCAACAATACAAACACACACCAGGTTTTTCCTAAGATCATGAATTGTACATGGTAATTAAACACAAGCATGAAAGGTTAACAAGTAACAGGTGCCACTATTGACTCCCATTTATGCGAGAAGACACTTGTGTGCATACCAATTTACCTTTATTTACCCAGCCTTGCCCTTGTTCTTAGCTGTTATTTCTGTTATGTACTGTGTAAGTACATTGAGAGTAATGAAAAAGATGGAGTCAATTTCCCTGTATGCGTACATATGCTATATACCAATAAGGCTTACTCATAAAGATGTTAAGGAAAAAGACAAAAACCAAGAGCATCAAATTGTTCAACAAAATCAGTATTGTTCCTGCAGGAATCGGAAGTATGTATGTGCATTTATAAGTGTGTGGAGTTCAACTATGGGGAATAGTTAGAGTTTTTTGTGTCAAGGTCCATTTTAGGTACTAGCTGTCTGTCTCTATGTTGGGATTTTCTTCTGTCTAGTTGTTCTGTTGTCGGGTTAATAACTGTTTATAACACCTTTTAACCTTTGTTCCCCTGCCTCCCCTCAGACCCACTGAGCATGGACAGCCTCCAGTCGCTGTCGTCAGACTCAGCCACCCTGGCCATGCAGCAAGCCATGCTGGGGGCTGACGACTCCATGGACGGCACCGAGGACGAAGAGGAAGAGGAGGAGGAAGACGAGGAAGGAATGGAGGAGGAAGAGGAGGAGGAGGACGCAGAGGAAGAAAATGACCGGGCGAGGCAAATGTCCAGCGTAGGAGGTGGAAGGCGAGATCTGAGCATGGAGCACAGAGAGGAACTGGAGTAGTCGAATAGAGGACAAGACTACGTGAACTTTGACCTCAGTGGTCTCCTCAATACGGCCTCATACAAACTCGACTCGGACGGCTAATGCTGAGTGACTCTTTGAGAGCGTTTAAGGGCACATTACGGTTTCTCCAAGTTCAGAGGTCAGAGACTCTTCTGCAGAGCCACCACGGGGTCTAATCAGATGCGATGATCATCATGATAGTGATTACAGAGGACGGATATTAGTTTAATGATGAGTATGTGTTGCATTTTAATATGCTGTAGTATATTCTCATGCAGTGAGATCTTGGAATATTTGGATAGCACATTTTTTTACGCTGCAACTCTTGTTATTTTGTCGAAAGTAATGGCACAGGAACTAAAAGGCGGAGTAGATGAACGCCAGTTTTAAACTGAGGACCATTTCTACCCATTTTAGAGCAACAATTAAATAAAGCAGACGATTGCATTTGACGCTTTCAGCGAGCCGTGACATTTCCAGGCTGTTTTTAATTCAGGTTACCGAGAACTGAAAAAAGGAAATGCTGGACGGGAGGACGAGGGAGTCTTGAGTAGTTGCACATGCATCAAAAGACGACAAACCTTTTGCACAGTGAAAATCTTTGACTGCATGTGTAGGACAAGTACTTAATTGAATGTATTATGTCCAAATATTCTGGCACCATGAAATGAATGTTGCAAAAAAAGGGCTGCAGCTTTTTTTAACTGTTCATTTCATGTGACTGAAAGTATACTCTCAATTTTAAACTGGCAGTCTGCGCCTGAACTTTACAGTTAATGTGTCATTTCGCTTCCTATCTTAAGAGTGAGGAGCAAAAAGACGGGTGGGGGGGGGTGGGTGTAACGATGGCCCATTTTCTGGGGCGGTCACTGCTCGTGGGGGGTTCGAC
>JAVQJF010048909.1:0-14433 GCA_036023855.1 Gadopsis marmoratus
GTGTGTGTGTGTGTGTGTGTGTGTGTGTGTGTGTGTGTGTGTGTGTGTGTCTTTCCATCTGGCAGGAATAGACAACAAGACTGTGGGTTTGATTTTTTCTTCTCCTTGCTGCAGTGAAACACTCCAGCACACACTAAAAAGGCTGAGGAAGCACATAAGAAAATGAGGAGCCGTAGTGGCCTCATGGACGATGTGAAATGCTTGATCAACTTCACTGCGAAGATGGCGGGGCAGTTTGTACCTTGAACTGATGTTATTGCAGGAATTAACAAACCGCCTTGCTATTCTTCTTAGCTAAAGGAACAGCACAGCAACCGTGAAACGTTGTGATGTGAAACGTGTTCATGTCTTCGAAGAGAGGAAGTAAGGTCAAACAATCTGAGCTCAGTTAAATCGGTGGCAGCTGAATAATGTGTCTATTTATCTATTTGTTGGTTAAACTCCTAATAAACAATTGTTGATTAAAATAATATACTCCATGATCCAGAGTCAGCTGAGCAACACCTGAGCATTACATTTTGCAATTGAGAACATGTGACAACTAGCAAAGAAGCTAGCACAGAAGTTAAAACACTTAGCAAACAGTAACGAAACAGTTAAAATAGTTAAGTAATGGATAAACAATTGAATAAAAAGATCAGACATATTGTAATGGATAATGGTTGAATAAAAGTTCAATTAAAAGTAACGGATAAACTGTTAGCTAAAAGTAACAGATAATGGTTGAATCAGATGGTTAAAAGGATTTGGTAACACTTTACAACACAGCCTGCGATTTACAGTGTTATCTTGCTGTATGAATCAACTAACAATAAAATACGTTATTTAGTTCCTATCGGTATATACATATAGGTTTGGTGGTGAACAACATGGTAACAATTTGGCATTTTAGAGGAAAAGAGAAATAAATTAAACACTTAGTAATTTTGTAAAGTAAAAGTGCCTACTTTGTACAGTAATGGGAAACATAACTGAGGTTTGAGAAAATGATAATTTGCTGAAACACAAAGTAGTGGATAAATTGAAATAGTAAATAATAAAAAAAAAATGATGGCAAAATTGTTGAAACATTCAGCTTCTGCCACTTCACTGCCCAAACGCTGACAGTCAGTTCAAAAGTGGAGATTGTTACAATATTTTTTTCATTCATTTCTTTGACAAATCTATTGTAACAGTATTCACTTTTGAATAAGCAATTGTGTAAAAATCAGTTCAAATTAAGACATTTGGAACAAACAGTGTTGGTGAAGGGTTACTTGAGTGCATCAGACAGAAAGGATGGGAACCACTGCTGCTCACCAGGCAACTCTAATTAGTTCTGTTAAATAAGTTTACATTTTAAGTTCGCATGAAAGTAGAAAATAATCAATGAATCAGCATCTTTTACAAAGTTGGAGGTACATTGCCGTAGCACAGTTCATTCAGTTTAGAATTCCACTGAAGCTTCTGAATCCAATTTCAGCTGACAGCCCCATGTCAGCTCTGAGGCAACAAGGTGACGATGGACACCTGACTGACATATCATCCCGGCACTTTTCACTAAAAGCCTAAAGACATAAAACGAAAACACAAACAACTTCACAAAGCAATTTTTAATCTATACTGAAATCACAAGCACCTAAAAACACTTTATAGCACAGTCGCTTGTTGTATTTTAATAACTAATTAAAATACCAAATAATCGCATCAGGCTTTAATCTTTTGCTGCTATTAGAACTTGCACTTTTGAGTGTAATTTGGCTTATGGAACTTTTGATATTCCAATCAATAGTTCAGTTAGAGCCGTTTGTAACATGTCACACTCCTGGAAATATTTATTAAAGGAGGTCTTCCCAGAAGTCCAGAGACTGGTCTGTAAATGAGGTTGCTGTTGGCTCGATCAGCTTTCATCACATTTGACTTTCATCACATCGCTCGTCTGTCCGTCTCAGCCCACCCAGTGTCAACACTGTGTCACACATCTCAGGCTGAGAGAACAAGACGAGGGAGCCAGAGACTGAGACAGATAGAGAGTGACAAGTTTGCAGTTTGGAGGGATTGGTTTTTAGAATGGAAGCTAAAATGATGAAAGTCAACAAGACGAATCATCATTTGTTGGTTTTTTCATGTATACGTCACATCACCTCTCAGTAGCATAAAACAGATTCAACATGTTGGTTTAACACTTCATAGCCAAATGTAATCTGGTTTATATAATGTATAAACAAAATGTAAACTAGATAGATAGATAGATAGATTTATTTTACTTTATAAAGGTCTACGGACTGAAACATTGTTAATAAAGTGAATTCAAGTGACTGAATCCTAGTCCTTTCTTTGACATGTGTCAACTTGTCAAAAAATCTAATCTAGTTCACTCTTAAATATTCTCTTACATTTCCCCGTGTGACATATTCGCGTCAGTGCAAATTGCCGGAGATATTGTGTGTCGAATTGATTGATGCAGCTCACCAAAGTGAGCCCCAACTTTGCCTACGAAAAAACAAAAGCACCACGCTTTCACACCCACATGCCTGTCAGCCTGTCCATTTCCATCTCTTTGCGCCGTTGTTTTTGGCAATAAGAGAATTTTGCAGAAGTGCACTTTCCACAAAGTAAAGATTTGACTCAAGTCTTATTCTGCTTGTTCCCAGAGGTCAAACTTAGCAGGGAAAGAGAGAGATAGATGGAGAGAGTGCTTGTCTGTGTGGTAAACTTGTGCCCTCCTTTTAGTTGCTGTCTCAAACTGCTGGCTTGGCTGTTCTGAAGGAAGGAACAGATGAAGAGGCACAGGAGGCTCAAGAGGACACACAACATCTTCACCCAACGCTCAGAGAACGCTGGGGTCGGTCAATTATGGCCACCTCCTCCGCCCTGCCCTCATTATTACTTCCTCTGTCTGGCTTGCTGCATCTGTCAGACACTTTTAACCCTGCTGGACTAATAAGTAAGTGTGGGAGTTGACGTATAGCTGACCGTCTTCAAGCTAATCAGGTTGGACACTATCCCCAACAAGGCCACCACTACAGCAGAAACAAGTAATTAGAGATGGGAATAATAAATGTTCACATGTACACAATATGTATACAATGAGGCACGCACACACACACACATTCACTTGAACACAAGCGATTGCTCTCTGTGGCCAAAAAGAGCTAGTCCATGCAGAACAGAGAGTTATTACCTGAATCCCTTATTTAAACAAGGAGGAGGGGGATGGTGGGACGGAGAGGGGGACGGAGAGAGAGCGAGATTTTGTGAATGCAATAACGTTCTTAATGGCGAGCAGAATATTAACAGGGTGTGGAGGCAGTCTCAAGGGCATATGCAAATCCAATCCAAAATGCAACTGTAGGTGGCGAGATGTGTTCTGTGAGCCTGTGGTAGTGCTGTATTCCTGTATACAGAGTCAAGCTTCCTTGGAGACTGAGTTAAGCATGATGCACATTACTTGGAATGCTGGGTCAGGGGCTAATGAATCACCTTGAGAACACTTTGTAGGCTATTTCATTTTACAGTCTGATGAGTTTTCATATCAAGTCAAATTAAATACAAGTCATACCAAAGCATAAAGTGCAGTGTTAATGTGCAGCTCAAAATGTGTGCAAAAACATGTATTCCCTGGGAGTAGATGAAAGGTATATCTCTCAAACTATGATTTGGGAACCACAAAAGTGATTTAGTTAGCTCTATTTTAGTTAAGGTTAACACAAGTATATGGTTCTTTGTCTGTCTTTTTCGAGGTATTTGGAGTCGATTTCCCTATCTGCTGCATAAACAGTCAAATTGGAAGTTACATAGGTTCGCAATGTACCCCACAGCACAAAGCTCCCCCTCCTAATTTCCCAATTTGCAAAATGTTTTCATGGCTTGGTTCCCAGAAAAAGAGGCTGACTTTCTCATTTAGATTCTTGCCTGAGAAATGATTAAGACCCCTGGCGTACATAATGATACACATCTGAACAGTATTCAGATAACACATTTACCATCTACTATGACAACCTGGAGTCAGTCAACTTATATTACGTACCAGAACTTTAACCCAACCTTAACCAAAAGTTGCTTTACTTGCCAAAAAGTAACCGTGCAGTTTGTGACGTCAAATAATTCAGTGTGCCGTTTAAAAAAGTATCTATTTTGGGCAAATGTGATCATTTAGAAATTTATATTTTTACAGGTGAGGATTTGTGTTTGAGAATATCTGCATGTGTGTGTGTTAGGTGGAGGTTATGTGTGCCTCAGTAGAAGATAATGGGACACTTCCCTCCTTTTTTTGTCAAACGGAACATAAGACTCAGAACCCTTTTTGATTGGGGGATTAAACTTTTATCAGCCTTCGCATGGGAGCCTCATCACAGCCTCTTGATCATCAATAAATATTGATGGGGGGGTCATCAATGATTTATTAAAGCATTGAGAAGTGACAAACAACACAAACCCTCTTAGAGGTTAGAAGGAAATGCCATCATCTGTTTCCCGTCTTTCAATGAGGGGAAACATGTCGAGGCAACTGTTTAAGGATATTTTCAGGCTTGGCGAAAACAAAGGGACGACGATGTTTCATCAGAGAATACAAAAATAGCACCAATCATTCATTCACCAATTCATAACTTTAAATGGTCAAACTCATATTGTATCATAATCTGTATCATAATATCATATCATAATCTAATTTGTTTTACACTGAGATGAATATTGACCTTTGTTTTTGTTTTGTTTCTAATATTCTATTTATTTTATTCTGTTTATAACAGTTTCTTTATTATGAATTGTAGATAGAGATCTTTTCCCTTTGTTTTTGTTTTTTTAAGTGATAAGCAAGTCATTTAATCACAAAATGTATAAAAAGGCCTCTCCATGTGAAGCTGCAGCTCAACATGAGAGGCTCCAAGGCTCAAAATGATGGTGGCAGCTCTACAAAGCCATTAACTTGAAAGTGGCCTACATTACATTTGACTGGTGACACCTACACCTGACATCAGATAGTTTTTATCCCTTTTTTGTTTAAAACATTTGTTGCTTATAGTCCTAATGTATTAATGAATTTTAAAAAAGCTTGACAGTGCCATCTTCCAAAGACCTTAGTGTCTTTTACATGTTAAGTTATTTTTTAAACCATAATTAGTAAATAATTGATGATAATAGTAGTTATTGCTTAGTAGTAGTTAAAAGCTTTTGTTCATGGAAAGATGAACAATTTCCCTGTGTGTTTTAATTTACTTAACAAGACATGCCAGACAAACAGCATTCAATAATTGGCAGCAGAGACTAACATTTTAAAAAGCAGTGGCCCTAAAATTGATTCTTGAGGAACCCCAGATGTTATTTTACAGTGTTTTGAGAAATCATCATGTATAGAGACAAAGATCTCTAGAATGATAGCAGGAAACCATATAAAAAGCAGTTACAGACAGGCCAATGTATTCGCTCAGTATATACAGTAATTAGATCATCAACTGTATGAAAGCAGTTCATGTACAATCAAGTTACTTTGCATCGAGATTTTTCCTCATATAATCAGCTACTTACTCAGGTTCTCTCTGTACTATGATGAGCTTGAAAAACACAAAAATATTTAAATTTTTCAGCTTGAGTTGAGAAAATGTAATGCCATGAAGACCAGTGTCACTTAAAAACAGAAAACAGGAGGTTTATCTTTATGTTCTCATGTATCTAAGCTAATTCTTATTCTTTCATTTTTTGTAGGGAAGCACCCAGCTGAGAGAGATAGATAGCTGAAATTAAAACAGGCACATCTGCATGTTTGGATAATGAGATGGTGGGATCACACATGTCCTGTAGGCAATATGTAATAATGTACGCAAGTTAAGACAAGTCAGCAACAGGCGAGATAACATGTGGGACACTAGATTCTCTGCCATCTTTGTTGTATTTTGAGTGCAACAACATGTAGGAAGTTAAAGAATAGACCATGTCTTTAGGTTGTCAGTATTGCCACTTTTGTGGCTCTAGCATTAAAGGTGAGTTATGAAGTCATCTGTAGAGGATCAACGCCATAAACTCCGGTGCCTTGTTTCATGGTGGTGAGGCAGTGTGGGGCATTAGTTTACAGCTGTGGTGACAAATGTATCATCCTGGGGCTGTCAGCAGTATGTCACTGTCTTTACACCCCAAAGCCTGCAGCTACCACAGGGATTTGTCAGATTTCTATTTATGTGTGTGAGAGAGGCTGAAGGAGAAGGATGGGTCTCCCGAGGCTCCCTCATCTTAAATGACCTTGCATCAAAGTGATGTAATGACACAAAAGATTGATGCTATAGAGTAACAATGTGAACTCTCTCCTTGCGTTTACACTATTATGTACATGCATTGGTCTCCATATATAATGATAGATATGATGTATTTGTTTAATGGAAAGATTGACAGTGCTGCCAATTCTGCCAGGTCATCAACTCAATGACAGTTTACACTTTACCCTTGAAGACAGCAAGACCAGCTGCAGCAACATGCAGGAAGGCTATTATTATTATTAAAATGTTAAAATTCATTTACCAGAGAGGAAAGTTCACAAGTAGACATTGCTTTGTTTTAAAAAAACTCCGGATCCACTGGTGTAAAGTACTATTCATGTAGGATTTTTTAAGGAGTTGGATAGTGTAGTCCTTACATGAGAATGTAATTTTAGTCTCATTCGAAATTACCATGAATTTCATATCCACACCAGTGAAAATTTTACTTTTTATTTTTTACATCCAACCTAAGAAAAACTCCCATACAATGCATACGCACACTCCCCTTTCTATTATTATGGAGCCTGATATTAGTGAAGTTTTATCCCATGTGAACGCTGAAGTTTTGACACAGAAGGTAGCCTTGTCTAGATGAGAGTGCCGTCACAATGTCAGAGCTCAGCTGTACACCAGCGCCAGCTTTTTTAACTGCATGTAGAATTGGGGGTGATGAATCTTCTTATGTTTGTGTGCGCCTGTGTGCATGTGTGTCCCTCTATCCATTTACTGCATGTCTCCTTCTGCCTGAGGTAGAATAGAAGGAATGACAGTTTGGTCTGAAAATTAAATCAGTTTACGGTAGCCGTCGACAGTTGAGCTTATTCTGCATAATGGTCTAGAAATAGTTCACTATGAGTAATTTCACCAGAGACACAGAGACAGAGAGGCTGGCAGGTCTACTCAATAAGCACTCAGTCTACAGTGTAGTGACACATCTTGCACAGTGAAAATAGGGAGTTAATGAAACCACTCACGCACAGACAGAGGCAGAGTGATTCACACATTGCTGATAAATGTAATTGTAGGGAAGAGCTCAATTGCTGCCTCTAAAATATGAGATTTCAACAAAGGCCTTCAACACTAGTGGGCGTATTACACTTGACATCTTATTAACACCCACCCTTCCCTCTCTGTCTCTTGCAGTCTCTCTTTTAGCTACAACTCCATCTGCATCTCTGCCTTGTCTATCCCTTTCTATTTTTTATTATTATCTGCCCTGCCCTTTCTCTCTCTTGCTCCCCAGACCAGATCCATTAGATCAAATGTAACAAAACGATTTCCCTCACGGGATCAATAAAGTACATCTATCCATCTATGTAAATTACTCCAAAAACTATTAATTAAGTATGCTTAGCTACTGGTCAGGTTACAAAAGCATGCATAAAGTGCCAGTGGAGTGTCCTGCCATTTTATAATCAGCACTCAGTGGGAAATCCATTCATAAGAAAATAACTAAATGTGCTGTATGTAAAAGATAGGGCTAAAACAACAGATTGTTGACCTCGGCAATCAAAGGCACACACAGAAGAAGCCAGCCTTTCTGTCTGTCTCTCTGGCCTCGTCACTCCATGATCATTCCTGTCTCCCTTGGTTTCCCTGGTGATTAATAGAAACCTTAAGTCCACAGTGGGGTCCAAAAGTTGTGATTAGAGGAGATTGCACCTGTCACACACACACACAAATCGACAAGCAGGACAGAGGTGACCTGTACATGGGCCCCGGCCATATCTCTTCTCAGATAAACACAGAGGCTCAAGTCATCAATCGAGCATTGACAGCGGCCACACTGAGGGGTCTGTGTCACGGTTATGGATTATACAGGAGGTCCATGGTCAGACACCAGGGTCTGCAAAGCCTCACACTGATGCCAGCAAGGTCAGAGGTACAATCCCCAAACCATCAACCAGCCAGCGTTTGAGCCTTGCTGCCATATATGAGGGATTCCATGGTAAATATGGAAATCAGCTAAAAAGTGTTTTCACTTTGTGTTCATCACACCAATGATAGGCACTCACAAACAGTGATCGTCATTAGAAATTGGAAATACTTTTATCATAGACAGACAACTTTCAATTGCTTCATGAGGAGACGACTCCTTCAGGTTCTGAAAGATTAAAATGATTAAATAAGATAACATTTTTAGGGCCCGAGCAGAGAATCCTGCAAGGACCCTATTGTTTTTGTTAGGATTATTATTTTATTTTTATTATTCAATGTAATCGAATCGTGAGATTAAAAAAAAGCTAAAACAAACAAAACAAATTCTACAGTTCTGAGGTAGTAATCAATAGATGCTGCTAACTTTTTTCAAGTGAAGTTTAAGCCCCTCCGTATAATCACATATAGTGTACTTAAAGTGCTTGCTTTATTTTCGTGAAATTGTCTTAGCCCCTTTCCCCAGACTGGTCAGCCTGAATAGGACTGCAGGTGATGGTGGATCCCAGAGCCAAGACACTTCCCAAATCACCCCTGCAGCACGCACCACTTTCCTGGTATTTGATATGTTTCAAACAATCGTCGCTTCACAAAGAAATGGCTAGATATGCTACCTCTGGTGGACCGCAGAGTTTTGAGGAGTCAGTATGGTGACACGGAAGTATCGTGTTCAGCTGTTGTGTTGCAGAAAGCCTATCAAGGTGTTGTGAAACATACGGATCGAGAGCAGAGAGGTGGAAAATGCTGCAGGAGTGGTTTGAGTAGTTTTCTAATGGTGTTTTGACATGCTGTTTTGCCATGTCTGCAGTGACACCTGGAATCTGTTGTAGCTGTTGTGAACTTAGGCCAACTACAGCTGCTGTCCTCCATGATGGAGAGTGCCACAAAACTTTTCAAAGCCACCTTTCAAGGCTACATGGGAAGAGAATCTGATATTAAAAAGGAGTTTGTGCATTTCTCCCGTTGGCTGGCTTGGAAGTAAATTGCTCACTCTGAAAGGCCAGGAAGCTACCAAGTGAAAACTATTGATTGGCCTTAAAATGACTGTTGCCCAGTATTACTCTTTTATTATTACTTTGGGGTTTTTTTGTGCTTCCATGAGTTAACAAATGCTTTTCCCTGTTTCTCTCTGTGTGTGTGTGTGTGTGTGTGTGTGTGTGTGTCTGTGTGTGTGTGTGTGTGTGCAGATTGCATGATTGAGTAGGCTATGCATGTATAAGACAGGTGCAGCACTGCATGGAGAATTTCAGAATAAAGCGTGATATATCTCCACTCCTTCAAGGTTAATCTCTACGAGGTGTAGGATCCTATATATCTCCCCCATAATGAGTCATCAGCTGCCACGCTCCACAGACAAGAGCTGGGTGCGCAGAGTCATTGTCAGAGCCACGGCATGCATGTGGGTCTGCGTGTGCGAGTTGCATTTCTACACTTGATGATGCTTAAAAAGTGCTACGTCAGCGGAGGTTATTTTGGTCACAAAGCTGTGCCACTCCAACCTTTGGAGAGACAAGCTGGATGAGAAAGGGAAACGTAAAAGAAGAGGGCGCATGTGTAATTGGAGTGGAAACGATAAAAACAAAAGTGTGATGTGCGCAGTGTGGATAAAGAAATGTGTTTTTAAAAAGTCAGAGAAGATGAGAATAATAAAAGGAAAAGTGGGTTCATGCTTTGGTTCTCCGAAAGAAGAGGGAGAGGCGGAAGCTCTAATTAAGGATAAGAGACTCTTTCTGTCTCTCCCCTTTCTTTTGTGTGCCTCAGCAACTTTTACAGCACTTCTTTTTTTTTCCCTCTTCCCTCTTTTTTTTTCTCATTTACTGCAGTGGCAAGCACATTCCCCCACTCTCTGTTCAGTGCCTGCAGCATGGGAGAGTGCTGTCCAGCCTCCTCTCAGGGCACACACACACACACACATGTACACAAATGCATACAACCCACACACTTGCATTTGTAACTTCTTCAAATGACCATGCTCATGTTTAATCATGTGTTAAAACAAAAAGACACACACATACATATTATGCTGTGGAGTGCCCTGCTAGGCAACAGCAGGGGTGCAGGACTTTCTCCGATCTCTGGCTAATGTGTTCGTTTTCCAGAGAGAGTTAAGGAAAAATGGGAGAAGCAGTGGGACAAAGGAGGTAGATGAAGAGATACAATGCATTCTGACAGAGGGAGCAAGAAAGAGGACAAAAGGGAAGGGAATAGCAGTGTGGAGGAGACATCAGGGAAGTTGAAGCAGGAGAGGTGGGATGAGGTTGAGAAGTTTGGTGACAAAAAAGAAGAGAAGATGGAAAAGGGAAGGGAGGCAGGAGGGAAGGATGGAAAGAAGGAAGGGAGTCAGGCGAGGATAAGAGATAGATGTAATGCCGTGTATGTCTTAGCTAGGAGACTATTAGCATTCACACCCTGATGCCTTCGCCCTTATTCTCCCATCGCTCCATCTATCCTGTCCATCAGCTCCCGTCTAAGCCTTTAGGGTGAAAGATTCACTTACACACAGGCGTACACACACAAACACATATAGCGCACCCTCATTGTGTTAAACATGTGAGGGAATTCTCTTCACATAATTTCCCCCGTTTTCTTTTCTTTCCTACATTGTTTCTTGTTGCCGACTGATTGTCAAGTATAGTGACTTCACAGCTTCACAGCTGCTGTTAAAATGGCCCTCACAGCTGACCTCTCTCCTGCTTTCTATCGCCTCAGGGACATTTGCATCGCCAAATCATAAATCTCTCGCTGATGAGCTGTTATGAAGTGCTCTGTGCCCTTCTTTCACATCCATTATTTCATTTTTCTGTTTTCCTCTGGGACCAGATCTCTCATCACACATGGATTTAGCGAGCTCAGGGTGCTCGAGCACACACACACACACACACACGAAGAAAATAGATGACAGACAAAGTGAATGTTTAGGGTGAAATGCTCCCATATGAGGCAGATAGATAGGTACATTTATTCATTTATTTCTTTAAGAAAATGTTCTGTTTTTTGTTAGTTTTTTAATAGCACCATCGTCTGTAGCCACATACGAAACATAAAACATAAAACAGCGTCCTCAGTTTCACGCTGAACTGAGTCTGCCTCATCACCTGCTATTGCCGTGAATCCATCCAGACTTACAAGGAGTGGGATGAGTCAAGGTAAAACATTCAACAAGTCCTGCACTGCTGATGTTCAAATGTCTAGAAAAGACCTTTTTAAAATTCGCCCATGAAACCTCTTCTTTTTTTTTATTAGAAGGCCATCCTCATCTGACGCCAGCGACCATCCTTAAACAGAGACAGGGGTTATGATCTCCCTCCATATGCAGGTACATAACAGAATAAAATCACACACACACACACACACACACATACTCCTCTAAGACATGTTTACAGCTAATTAATGTTAATTGAATGATCAAATCAGTGTAATTAAGGAGGAGTGATAACAGTGTTACATATTTGTTTGACAATGATTTTAATTATTGGCACATTTACAGTCTGATAAACTCATGAACTGCTGATTTTGAGGGTGTTGATATAAAGGTTTGTGAGTGTGTGTTTTAGGAGAGGAGAGGAGAGGAGAGGCAAATACAAGCAATGGAGGCTAAAAAGGCTGCAAGTGAAAAGGTTAGGGAGAGAGAGCGAGCCTGAGGAGAAATCAATAAACCGAATGTTGACATAACCTTCCACTCATCCTATATTAACCACACCCTTGTGGCCTGCAGTTGGGACAACACACACACACACACACACACACACACACACACACATACACGGGGTCAAGTGCACTCTGTAATGTATCATCCAGAGTTCACAAGGGACTGTTAGAAGAAGAAGATGGGACATGTGTTGTAGCTCTGTGACTGCTGTCTGTGTGTGTGTGTGTGTGTAGGTGTGGGTGTGTAGGTGTGTGTGCGTGTGTGTGTGTGTGTGTGTGTGTGTGTCTTCCCCTCTACAGTTACTGCAAAACATAAATATTGCTGTGATTACAGTTGCTCCTTTATCACTCTTATCTCTCTGTCCTGTCAATTTCCCTTCCTATACTTTCTTCCTTTTTTCTTTCTTTTCCTTCTTCCTCATTTCCTTCCTTCTTACTCCACCTTATCCTTCCAAGATCCACGCATGCATCTTACAGGCTTTATGTATTTTATTTTATTTCAGTATCTGTGTGCAGTAGTTCTTTCCTCTCAGCTACAGTTTTTCCTTTCGTTCATTGCAACTTTTCACTAAATCACAAGCATAAAAAACTGGTTAACTATTTACACATGGCCTTGCCTTGAATACCTAATGCCTCACACATGTTAATATATTCCTAAACATGAGCATCAGATTTTGCATTTCCATACTATAGTTTGCAATAAGCTCACATATATTAAACCATGCATGTCTTCTGTGTTTGTCGCTATTCACAGGTGTAGTTATACACACCCACACATGCTGTTCCCTCGCTGTTCTCTACAACCGACATGTCTTGCCACATGCTCCCATGATGGTAGAGGAAGTAGGAAGTGTGCAAATCTCAGAGTGCATGCTTAATGCATGAGTGCGTGTCCATTGTGTTGTCTGTATAATCATAAATTTAAGATGGGAGCGGAAGAGCAAAATGTTTCCTTATGTCATGGGACATAATGATCACACTGTTTTACAAAAGCTATACACACATTAGCTTCTGTGAATACACACACAAACGTAGAACTGAAGCAGGTTAGTAGACGTATAAATTCACAAGAAGTGTAAAATCGTGGCCACAAGTTAGAATCTCTAGTTGGACAAAAGGAGGAAATATGAAAAAGTAATTTTATGCTGCTTATAACATCCGTCTGTCAGTCTTGTTGCTGTTACCGACAGGATATTTTGTGCAATATTTGTAACTAACAAAATCAGCATCAACATGCCAGCAGTGTGATTTCAGCAGCAATCCTACAGGCTCTGGATTTTGCATTGCTTCAGGGATTTCAGGCCAAAATGTACTGTATGTCTATATATGGCAAGATCTGCTGTAGCAATTTGGAGACCAGGATCTCACTATCTGCCAAGTACAATAAATACACAGGAATATGTGTTGGTGACATTGCTGCAGGAACAAACTGACAAGTCGCAGTGACATTAGTGACACATTGTACGGGAAAAACAGCACTTAGTGTCCAATGGATGGGGACAGCAGACTATAAATATCTCCCTACATATTTACATTGAACATGACGTCAATATGTGCATTCACGCAGTATGGTATAGGTGGCAGTTGTAGCAGATCCTAACATTCATTAGGTAGAAGACAATTATTTTCCATCTAGCTCTCCTGTGACGATAAAATGTAATTACTGTAAGTCGCTTTAGATAAAAGCATCTGACAAATGAATGTAATTTAATGAAAGTATCAATTCACCTTAATAATTGTCTGCTCTGATTATCTTTCCCTGACTGGTTTAACACAAGAGGGAGTCATCCCATACATAGTTCACAATAGCAAGTGGTGCGTATCACAAGCAGGACATAATTGGCAGCATGTCCAGAGAAAACTATCATTTATACATGATTTATACAAAGTGCTTCAAATAACAATAAAATCATTTTTAAAAATGAATTAGTCAGTGACACAAATGAGACAAAAAGATCAAAATGAGATCTGATGAGAGCAGTGAGAGTGAAACAAAGCAGAAAAGATGCAGAATGGAAAGTCGAAACAAGCTCAAAGACGCTAAAACACTACGTAGAGCTGAAGGGGAACTGCAGTCGGTTGATAATTTTCTGATCCCTGTCACTATACACATGGTCATTTGTGTTCATATAAAAATACTGATTAGACCAGTTTCAAAACTTTTAGAATGAAAGGCTTGTAAAAATGACAAACATGACAAGACAATGTTGTGTCATAGGCCTTTTTCACAGCAGACATTTTGCCATAGTAGTAAAAGCACAGGCGTAACCAATAAAAACACTAGGACCCTGAAACTGAAGCAGCTAAATGGACTTTAGCCATCATTAATTTTATTACATACGCCTGTGCGTTTGTGACAAATCAAAATGTTTTCTCAGAAAGTTAGTGCTTCGGTACCACCCAACCCCCCCCCACTGTTTGGATGATGAATGATCTCCTGCAGGAGCAGACACACCCTTGCAATTAGCACCAAAGCTGTCACCCGACAGCTTTCTGCCATTCAAAGTGTGCCCTTTATGGTGATGAAAGTGCTGGTGATACTGTGTGTGTGTGTGTGTGTGTGTGTGTGTGTGTGTGTGTGTCTGTGTGTGTGTGTGTGTAAAAGGTTGTCTTTGAGCAT
>JAVQJF010048916.1:0-18469 GCA_036023855.1 Gadopsis marmoratus
AACCATAAATATGGCTTTTAAAATACCACCCCCCCCCCCCCGCTGTCTCCATTAAAGAAACCTCTCCTTCTTGACTTTTCCTATTTCATGTGGTATATTCAGACGCACCACAGAGGAAAATGCCAAGAAGACAAAAAAGTCAAAGCCAGGATATTGTTTGCGTAAGCAGCTGGCGATAATGATGCTGCATTGAGTCACTAATGGATTTTTAAAATAGCTCTTGTCTGCCAAGACACAGCTTGACCCCTCTTTTGTTGTGCCTTTTATCATCTGAGGAAGGAAACAGCCAAGGTGCATTATTTCACATTTCCTCAGTATGACCACATTATCTCTGTCATTTGGCTGATTACACCAAGAATTCTGAGGAAAATGTCAGATTTTTAAATTAAGTCTGAGAATACTGAAAAGTTACATTTTGAAATTGAAGTCTCTTGAGAACAGCAACAATTGTTCTTATATTAAAGCACAGTTTAGATGGCCTGTAGCAGATGTTTGCGTGACTTTTTTTTCCTGTGATGTCCATTACAGATAAATTCCATAGAAATCATAGAAAATTGTTGATTTAGCTTCTATAATCTAATATGTTGACAAGCTATCAAATGACCTTGTGTCACTTGTAGTGACGAACCTAGAGAGAATTTTCACTTGAATCTGTTGCTGCCCTAATCTATAGTGAGGCTTTACAACGTGTTTCAGTTCATTTTTAAGCTGTCCGGTTCGCAGATTTACTGTTTTGGTTCACTGTCACTGCTCTCATAGTGTCTCATAGAGAAAAAGCTCTGAAATCCCACTATACAACAGACACAGTTAGCATTGAACTGGTAAACATAGTGGAGCATTTAGCAGCTAAAGAGCCAGATATTTCTCACAGGAGTTGATGGAGACCAAAAGTAGAGCTAAAAGGAGAGTGAATATTGGATTTATATTTGCAAGGTGACCAAAAACACGACTCCAAATAACTGCAATTAGCAGAGAAAGAGCCAGCTATTTCCCCCAGAGAGTTTAAAGGGAGTGAATATTTACGTTCATCTGTGTCATAAAATTGCAGAAAACTCAGGAAAAGGTCAGTCTCGTCATTTTGTCAAGGGTCTGCTATAGTTGAACTCTTAAATTATTGCAATTTGAAAAGTGCAAGTTGCTGGAGCAATACTAAACACACATATTCACACAAGCCTTTACATGCACAGACAATCTCTCTCTCTCTCTTACACACACACACAAATGGTACATCCTGTCCTGATTTGTCCCGATATTTGTGAAGGGACTGGGACAATAGCACTGATTAATAAAATTGGATGCTGACAGTGAAGAGCTCACAAGGATCCCACATCCTTGACTAAATGCATTCTCTTCTTCTATCACTTATCACTCTGTCTGCCTTGTCACTGTCTCAAGAGTTGTGTTTACCCTCCTTTACATGGAAGATGGAAGACAAGAATGCTAGTAACGAGGACAAATGGATAGTTGGCAAGTGAGTGGTAATGTCTTTTGATGAGCTGTGTATGTGTGAATGGTGTGTTTCGAACCCTCTCGTTCTGAGTAAAATGTGCTCTGAAAATGAAAACGGAAGTGAATAAAGTTTTGAAATAACAGCAGGCAAATTACTGCAATTCTGCTCCCAGTAAAGCGAGAACTTTAATCTCCTTATCAACACCTTTCTAAAATCTGTTTTCAATTTATCTTGATCTTTCTACAGTGCAATAGCTATTTAACCACATACACACAACGCCATATTTTCTGAAACAAGACTCGGCATATTGCACTATTTTGTCACTGTGGTGTCACATGAAATTACTGAAATGAGAGACATATGATTTTGGAATTTATTGTCAGATGGCCTGTTGTTTTTGTCCCCTGTGGATGATTCCTGCCTTCTTTAATTAAAGCTTTGGTTATAATTGGTGTCACAAGTGCTGCAAACACTTTGTGTTTATGTGAGTAATCAGTGAAAGCAGTTTTATACCACCACCGCAGGATTCAGTGAAGATCATAATGCACACGGGAGCCATTGTTTTGATTTCACAATGAATATCATTCCATTTAAAAACTGATGATCATGGATATCGCATCTTAAAGCCTTCTGTGTGTATTCAATGTATAGTGCTGCAAATACAGGGATCATATTTTTTTCTGTTTATATTTTTCAGGATTTTGAAATTTATTAGTGTTTATTTTGAATTGATGATGAAATCTGATTTTACCAGTATAAAACTACAGGTGGAAATAAGATTTAAAAAATACCATGTTCTGCACAAATACTCTATGCCCACTGTAATTGTTCTCCATTCACTTTCTATCACAGGAAGCAATTTCTGA
The DNA here is from genome assembly GCA_036023855.1 of Gadopsis marmoratus. NCBI lineage: Eukaryota > Metazoa > Chordata > Actinopteri > Centrarchiformes > Percichthyidae > Gadopsis > Gadopsis marmoratus. The sequence continues at coordinate 2,317 of JAVQJF010048916.1, forward strand.
GTTGAGCTCACAGCAGACGGACCTTGGTGTCTTCTTGAAGCAGAAAACGCAACCAATTTTTTATGTTTAGTGACACTAAATCCATGTGAAATTCAATTTAAACAGATTAGCGCCTTTTAAAAAATACAGTAAAAAAAAGATAGCTTTACGCCTATTGCATCGGTAATAGCCCAATGCAAACACATTTTCAGGGACTTATATTCAGTGGGATAAGAGGGAGAATTAATCTCCCTGTATTACATTAAAGCCTTTTGTTAAGACTTAGAAATAATTTGCTGTGTGCCCAAATAAATACAGGAAACTTAGTCATTGTGCAGAATTGAAGCAAGTCATCTCTTCTGTATATGCATTTTTATGATGCTCAAACAGACCAGGTTCACTGAAAAACAGCTTCCCATCCCAGCCAACTAAAGGTCCTCTGATTGTTACAGTGATGACAAAAACTGCCCGATGTGGGTAAGGATGATGACCAAAAGGAAATGCCCCTTAAGGACCTCATCATCACACCGCCTCAGCTGTCTAAACAATAACACACAGAGAGAGAGAGAGAGATGCTCCATATCTTCGCACTCTCTCCTGAGATCACACACAATTTTCAGGCCATCACAGCGGTGATAAAAAGACGGGAAGGGAGTCTCCTTAATGCGCTCTCCCCACAGCAGGGTGCACCCTCCCCCCCTCCCCACACACACACAAATTGGATTAGCCACGACAGTAATGCACTACTGGGTCTCTGTAGCACAAACACACACTAATAAATTGCATGCGCTTTCACTATCATTTACGAGATTACAGGAGATTATGAGTGGCAGAATGAAGTTACTGTGAGAGCACCTTGATGAGAGGAGGGGAAGGTTTCTGACCTTGGATCTGTGACACCTTGCCCGGACAGTCAGACACAGCAATTAGCTTGTAGACTAAGTAGCACACCAGCAGACAGGCTAATAATAGTGTCATTGCTATTAATAATGAGAGTGATAACAGCGCTCGTAATTATGACAGTCATAATCATAATGATGTAAATCATGTTCCCGAGTTAGCTATTTAATCGTTGTGTGTGTGTGTGTTAGGAATAACATGAAGGTGATAGATTAATTTGAGGGTGTGTTTATGATTTAATGTCATTAGAGCCCTGTGTGTATCCATTGGATTATCATTTATGTAACACAACATGTGCGTTTTTGTGGGAGTTATTGTTATCCGTGTTGGCAATGTCTGGCTATCTATTGCTCACCTTTACCTCATATTTATGTAAAAATAGACCATGTTCGCTGTTGCTCTCATTGTTTTTAAAAGTCATTAAGCACACAAAAAACCACATGATGGCTGCACACTTTGATTGCAGCCCCTCACTGAGCCCTCATCAATTCGCTCATTCTTTTCACCAGGCATCAGTAGCCCTCCTTTCCCAGCCTTTCCGCTGAGGTTAGAGAACACGCTGTTCCTATCTCCATCACGTTATTTTGTTCACATGCAGCTCATTTTTACTGGTGCCAGCCGACCTTTTCCCAGTGCCTCTCCTCCTTACTTCCCCTTGACCTTTTGCTGGTCGCCGTGTCTGCTTTGTCCTTTTGTTTCGCCCCGAAGTAATATCTCACATTCTGGCTGGGTGATTTATTTACTGCCTTTCTTAGCACTGGGCACAATCATGCAGATGCACGCGCGCACACACACACACACACACACACACACACACACACACGCAAATACCCATCACAAGTCCATTTTGTTTCTTTCATCAGTCTATCTCTCTGTCATTGCCTTTGTCTCAAAGGCAAACAAACACACACACACTTCTCAGAACAGAACAAACCTCTGGGTGGCCAGTCACAGAAATGTTAGTCTTTCACTTTAATAAACTCAGAGAAACGCATACTGCAGACAGCAGAATTATTTTGTTAAATTAAAGTTCCTCACATTCATATTTTTCCACTGAATTATCCATCAAGGAGGTCCACCTTCTTCTGTGGAGTGTCGTAATCCTGCAGGACAAATCTTACATGATGGGAATTTTTTCAATTGTTAGGATTTTATGTGGAACGACCCACTAAATAAGTGACTCTTCCAATTTCACCTTCTACAACTCTATTCTTGCTTTTAATCTGGTGACTCACGCCTCTGTTTTGACTGACTGTCAGTCAGCCTAAGTAGCGTATGATTGAGGTTTATTGCAGCAGATTTGGGAACCACTGTTCGTATTTGCCGGAGGCTCTTTCTCTGCTGCTCTGTGTTGAGCTGAATTCATTACCAGGCATGGGCTTGGTAAATTTCTGCTGTAGGTGGCAGCATCTCTCAAACAGAGCTACTGCTCTGCCAGAGTTGAAGTTTGCCTCAGGGGCACAGTTCAATTTAAGACTTTCTTTACTTTGAGATCTGAGAGCAGATTTGCTCTGGGGTTGACCCAGACCTACTGCGCTCGCTATCCTCCATCACAAATACAAAAATGCACAAATACTACTGAACAGGCACAGTACAAAACTTTACAGTAGTTTGTCAAATAACCAAAACCAATCCATATTTAAGAAACTAAAGTTCAAATTTACCAAATATATTCTCTAAGGGGAGGAGTAACTGCAATGTGAGTACACATTGGAACTTGTCCTCAGCAGTTAAAGTCTACATGGATTAAATGAGGCTTTTAAAGATTCATTTAAAGTTTACCTACTGTCTGCTTAATTAGTTCAAAATACATTTGATTGAAACCAATTTTTCTCAACTGTTTTAGGCTTGTGACCCCTTAAAATAAAGTTTTATGGCCCCTTGTCACAGGTTATGGCCTATGTGTGGACATGCATAATGCGCATTTTAGCCAGTTTAACCTCAAAACCCCAGGTCAGGAAACCCTGATTTAAGCCTTGAAACAATTAAGTTGAACCCAATAAATCAGACATGATGATTCCCTCTCTAAGTGAATTTGACAGAAGAAAGGACAGAATAATATAAAGGATTCCTTCAGGCACTTCCGTCAGCAAAGATCAGAAAAGAAAGTTGGTATGTTAATTTTTATTTAAATTCAGCATTTCTTACTGTAAACTGTGCCTATGGAACCAAGGGTCTAAAGTCTGAAGATCTCAAAACAACTTATAATTCACATACTCACAAAGGAGAAAAAAGCCACTGATAAATTTGTTCAAGCATTCAGATAATCGTCTCAGTCAGGCTGTGTGACCAAGCAGAATGTCTGCATTATGCGTACTACAATACCCATAGGCCCTAGGGTTTACACTGTCAGCCAACCAATTAACTCCAAATGCTCCTGTCAGCCAATTATGCTGAAATAATGATACTTTTGAGTCCCCAAACCACCAACACACACATATACATAAACACACTCACACACACAGATGCCACCTTACTTCATCAGCATGCCAGATACTCTGCATAAGTGTGTGTGTGGGTGTGCGCATGAGCATGTGTGTGATGATGATGAAATAGCCATCTGCCATGGGCAGACGTGTGTGAATCCCAAATGAAGACGAGTGGCTGGCTTCAAACAGCAGCAGCCTGTAAATTGTAAATTTCTGCCTCTGGGCAAACCCAACCTACCTACACAGCAGCAGCGCCTCACACGCCCTCAGATAAAAAACACTGGTCAATTACTTCCTTTTCTTGTATTTAATCCCGTCTCACCCCTTTTCTCCTTCCTTTCCATTAGATTTTTTTCCCCCTCTCTCTTTGAAGACGATACCATCGGAAGTGGGTCAACAGAGAGCAATGTCAGCTGTTTGCTGATATTTGTAGAGTGAGTGTGATGTGTGCGTGTAGTGTGTGTGTGTGTGTGTGTGTGTGATGTGTGCGTGTAGTGTGTGTGTGTGTGTGTTACAGAACGACAGAGAAAGAGAGGTTCACATTGTGTTTGATGTGAGTAAGCCTAGCGCTGTGTTCATTAAGGTGCTCTCAGGGTCTTGCGTACTCATGATCAAATGATATGATGATAACAGTCCAGCCCTAATAGTTGATGGCAATTTAAGCTCTTACTGACAATTTGTGTCTATTAAAGGCACTCCATAAAACTGAACATATTCAACTGAAGTCAAATTGAACATTTTTTTTCCCTATTACAAATGAAAAAACCTTTGATTTCAATGAAATTGTTCCCTTAAAAATACTTTTTTGATTTTTTTTTTCATATACTAGGGTCAAATTATATAGTTGATTCACCGAGCTGAAGTTTCACCTCCTACTACAAAAGGAATCTTGCCATTAAAATGAATCTTATGATGAAATATAATTGTAATTGCTACTAATTGGAATCCATTTAGGAGAGCCTAAAGTTGCCAATGTAATCACTTGTAACTAGCTATGCTGGACAATGAACACCAGGTAGCATCATTCTCTTTAAAAATGAATTCAGAGTTGGGTTTTGGAGTCTTTTCATTTTTCCCTGAGGTCACCCCAAAAACCTTGCCACTAGCGTGCCGCTATGGATTGAAACAAAATGTGTTAACGATGGCAACGTTGCCCAGTATTAACACCATTCATTTTAATAATTATTTCATTTTAATTTTTTTATTTAATAATTAAATGATTAAACTTTTGTGGCATGGATAAGTGTGCAGGCATTACTTCTATTTGTTATTGATGCTGTTTTCTTATTGCCTTGAACCTATGTAATGTAATCTATAATTACTCTCCTTCAAAGTCTCCCAGTAAGACGTGCCAGTGAGACGACATGCACAAAACCAGGACCCTGGAACTGGCTTACCTAAATGGAGTGCTGTCCCTTTATATGTTATCAATTACACCTGTGCTGTCACCATCCAAAATATCTGCTGTAAAAAGAGTCTACTGGGAAAGTGAGCAACACACTAAGAATCCATGTGGATGAAGGTGTTTCTGCAAGGTGTGTTTGGGGGAGAGAATTGATAAAAATGCAAAACATAAAGATCGCTAAAGTGTCAAAGTCACGCAAATACATTGGAGGCCGCAAATGTTTATGTGTGTGACAGTATGACCGCAAAGCTGGGGTGCCTCCTTTCAGACTCTCCGTGTCAATCACAGTCAGGCTGCAGTGTTGGTCTCATTATAACTGTGTGTCATATCTGTGTGTGCATGTCTGCATTCGTGTGTATGTGTATGTATGTACTTATGTATGTGTGACAACATTGCTATAAGAGTGCTTGTGTGTACGTTACATGTATGTGTGTTTTCATGTCAGGCTGCATATGCATCCTGTCTTGTGTGTCTTTGCATTTATGCGTGTGTGTGTGTGTGTGTGTGTGTGTGTGTGTGTACGCTTGCCTCTGCACATGCATTAGTGTAGTAGACAAGCCCCACATGAGACCTCTCAGACACAAAGGGGTAATATATGTATAGAAGGGCCTCTGTGTCCCAGTCTTATGGAAATACAGTCTAGCTCACTGTGTCCATGCTCCCTGGTAATGCCTGCTGCTAAACCCCAAATGGACCATTATGTGTCTGCAGAGTGGGAGGGTCAAGAGACCTCCGATGGAAATTGGAATGGGGGTAGGGACACATTAATTCAACTTAGGTCTGGTGATACACACTCAAATAGGATGTGCTCATTCCATGAAGCGCTCACAAGCACATACACACACCTTAGAGATGCATACATACAAATAGAATGAACTCATATGCATGCATGATTAACTGCACTGGATTTAAATGTATACACACAAACACACACACACTTATCTTGGACTCCAAAGCCCATGATGGACCTAACTCCGTCCCATAATCTACACTGGCCACATGCTTAGGAGATCAACCCTGTGATTACGCCAGGAGGGATCTCGCTCTGTCTAGCGTTCTGCCCCTCGCTCTGCTCTCCTCTTCTGTGCGACCTTATCTCCCAGGCTTAATCAAATTGCCAGTTAGAGGTAGAAGCTGGTGCTGAAGTTGAGATTGGGAGATAGCCAGGGAGAGAGAGAGTGACAGAGAGAAAGAGGATAATAATGAACACAACCGGGCACCTTGGCTCAGCCTCAGAAAGGGAAAGGTGTTATAATGGATGTGGACAGACGTTCTCTGTCAGCAGCCAGCGTTCATTTCAGCCTCTCATCTCCTCATCTCTCCCACACCCACCCCACATTTGGCCATCAACCTCTCTCCCTCTCCCTCTATCCTTGTCTCTGTCTTTTCCTGTCTCCTTCCTGCTGCAGTCTGACACCACACCTCTTTTTATTTGGTTTTCTTCCCACCCATCCTTCACTCCCTCGTTCTCTTTTCCTTCTTCTCCTCTTCCTATTCCCCTGCTCTCTCTCTCTCTCTCTCTGCAGCAGTCTCTCACTCAGATCTACATATCTTCAGCAGTAATTGACATTTTCCATTTGCCAGCCTCTTTCCCTATCGGCTGCCAGCCAGCGTCACCAAGGCAACTGCGATAGGCCCCTGTGCTTGGCAAGAGAGAAACATGGGGGGGGGGGGGTAGGTCTGCCTCTGCACTGGCTTCTCCTTTCCCCACACGCACGCATACACACAAACACACACACCCCTCTTTTGACCTGACAAGACCCTCGGCAGCCCACTTAGGGAATAGTTAATAAGCAAAAAATAATCATGAAGGTGGTGTTCAATAAGGGCATTTAAGCTCATTTAAGGGCTTAATGAGCATTTCATGATCCCCCAGGGCAGAAACAGTTGGCGAGAATGGTCATGTGCTCTATGTACACACATATAATCCTTCAATATGTTGTGTTCATATGGATTATGATATAGAGAACTATTAAATATAATAGGCATTTCATGTCTTTGTTCGAAATATAAGAGCAGAGTAGCTGGTTGATGGCATATAGTCTTATTAATCTTTGATCGGTCTGTGCCTCTGTTTGTCCATTCTTCTCCCTCTCTCTGTCTCTGCCTCTCTTTTCTTTTTTCTCAGTCCTCAAATGTGTCTCTCTATCTCTTTCCACCAAATATGTAAAGTAACTAATTTCCTCATGGAGTTCATATTGAAATTTGTCAGCCAAATAACTTCAATGCTTCAGTCTTCTTTCCTCAAGCCACTTTCCAACCTCAGTCATTTTAATCTAAAGAATATGATACATGGGTATCATTCAAAAGACATGTAGATGAACCATGTCTGTTTTCTGTATTTATATTATTCATGAGATTCTGCTGTTGTGTCTGCATTGCATTTTTCATAGTCGCCAAATCATTGCATGCTACTGGCAATGGAAATTACCAACATTATCGTATGCTGGGGTGAGTATTGGCAAATTAGATCAATTTAAAAGTGAAACTATGGTTTGACAAAGGAACAAAACTAGAGTCAAAAGTTTTCCTTAATTGATGACAAAACTGTCCGTTTACGATGCCCCAAAATTCCTGCCCTTCCTGTCTCTTTTCCTAATGATCTGCCAGCCACTAATGCCAACCAGTTTTCAAGGCGCCCTGAATGTGAAGGCAGAGAACCCAGAAGAAAGATGAAGATCAATGTGAGCAATGTGGGATAAAACGTGTTATTGTACATGTGTGTTTTTGTGAATTGTGTGTGTGTGTGTGTGCACGCACGTGCCCGTCACAATGTGGTGTCACCTCACAATGTGTCCTGGGGCCAAGTAATGAGAGAGCACAGTAGATCGGTCTGTCACTGTTCTCTGTCGTTCAATAGTTTTTCTTTTCTTTTTCTCATTATTTTGTTTTCTCTCTGTTTATTTTTGATTTGTGTCGCCACTTTTGAAATGTGTTCTTTGAAATAGTTTAATAATCTGGAGTCATATTTTTAATTGTGCACAGGTTTACGTTTATGTTAGGCTAAAGTTATGGTTACAAACGAATGTTCAAATTAAACCTTCACGTTATTTACATTTAATTTTTTATAAAAAGAAGAAAGCTCTCAATCATGGATATATTTAAAAACTTTGTTTACTGTGTTTGAATTTGACGTCCATACATGAAGGTTTTTCATCCAGTGTATACACCAAAAAGCTTTTTTGTCTTCATTGTTTAATTCTGCATTGTACAGCTCACTATACATGGGCATTTGGTGTCTCTTTCCATAGACCTTCCAGTTTTACAAATATTAAATCCTCTTGGATAAAAAAATCATAATACAAAAAGTAATAACTGGCATTGTGTGCTGTTTGAGGTGTCCTGTCAACAGTTAAATAGATTTATTTTGTAATGGTAACCAATGGGAAAACAAGCTTTTGGACTGTAAAGGATTTTTGTTTGTTGTGGTTCCACTGCTAGCTTCTGAGACAAAGTTGCTGCAAGGCTGACTTTCTTTGCCGTATCAAGTGAAAGTCCCTATTACAGTGCCAAACCTGCTCTTTTGTAGACATTAATATTCAAACTCAACTTTAAACTCTGCGGTGGTGTGTGCCGTTTCCAGTAAAGCATGCCTTCCAGTCTGAGTCAGACAGCAGATCTTCCTGGTTACTTGCCTTCCCCCATCTACTCATGACTTCTCTACATTACCAAGCTAACTGCACACTGCCAGTGACCGCAATGGAAGAACTGGAGCCTTCATTCAGTATTAACCACACCATACTGTAGTAATTACTGCGATAACTTGTAGCTAACTTTTAGCAGTATGTGTGCTGGCACGTGTTCCTTGCTTCCATTTCTATATCCAAAACATCAGACTGTGCTGAGACAATAAGATACGTATTTTGAATGGATTTAAGAGTTTGCATGTTCTCCCTTTATCTGGGTTTCCGCTCACAGTCCAAGAAGGTGAGTTATAAACTGTAAATTGCCTGTAGGTGCAAATTTGTGTGAACATGTAGGCTCCAGCCCCCTGTAACCCAGCACTGTTTAGAAATGGGATAGAATGAATAATATTTTGACTTGAAAACAGTAACTTTGATGGAATACACTTATACTTGTATTAAAAGCACAGAGGTTTAAAGAATAAAATGAATGATGGCTGAATTCCATTTAGCTGTTTCAGTGTCAGGGTCCTGGTATTGTGCATGCTGTACGCATATACTCGTTCAATACTAAATTCATGTGAGGTGAAATTTCTAGAAATAGCCCGACTGTCTGAAGAATAATAGAGTCTGGACCATTATGGAGACTTGAGACTTAACTTGTACTTGCATTCTTTTGACTTTTAATCATCTCTGGCACGCACATAGAAGTCCAGATTGTCCATCTCCATTATTGTGAGACGATACAGCTGCTTTGAGTTCTCCTGCTATTAGTTTGCTTGGATGGAGAGGTGGGAGCTGAAAATGGTGTGGGGTGGCAGGATTGAAAGAGCAGATAATCAGCAGGACCTGAAACACGTCTTGTGAACCGCAGGAATGACAAAATTGAAAACCGGTGTGATTTCTGTGCTGGGCTTTATACCAAAACCAGGTGAAGGAGGAGATGTATGAGATATGCTCTCTGCTATTGAAAGAAAGATACCCTTTGTTCAATAATCAAAAAAAACAAACATGCAAAAGCAAAGATATACGTGCACATGCACACTCTCTCTCGCATACACAGTCTAGTCTTTAAATTAAATGTTATAAATGCATCTATTTGGTTACCATGTAAAGCAATCCCAGTAGGCTGTTCCATTCTGCGTAATAAGAGGATCAGTCAGCAGCTATAGAACTATGTCAGTTTCTACTTGCATCTGCAGGGCACAGAGAAAAGGCCCCTTCCGGGCCAATTGCTCTCTTTGTCTGCATGTCTGTTTTCACACACACACACACACACGCATACAGACTTTCTCATCTGTCTCCTGTTTCTCCTCTATTTGGCTCAGTCTTTCTCCCTTAATGAGCAACTAAATTATTTCAATTAAAGTGTCACCTGTCAGTCAGACAGCTCCAGGTGATGTTTTGTAATGTTGAGCCAACATCAGAGATCCCTGAACCAAACTGCCAGCGGAATTCATTTCAATCATCTCTGCCGTGCGTGGTCGAACCCAGGGATTGAGACAATCCCCCAGCCTCCACAGGCACACACACCTCCTGTACTGTCTTACCTCCACCACCACCACCACCACCCCCAGCACAACCACCCCCTCCTCCCCTCTCCCTCCCTCACTCCCTCCCACATGTCTCCTCACTTTAATTAGCTCTGGATTAAATTAAAAGCTATATGTTGGCGTTAATTGATTTATCTTGAGACAGGGTCTATAATTACAGGATCTCAATGGAGAGATCTACGCTGTGACGCTAGAGGCTTGCCTCGCTTCATTGTCTGGCTTCTGTGTGTGTACACATTTATGTGTTGCCGGTGTTTGTGTGTGATCACCACCGTAAGCATAATAAGCATTGTTTGAGCCAGTCAGAGGTTAGCGAGCAGGCACCACTCGATGAGCAAGGGAATAAAAGATGATGCAAATAGATGTCGTCTCGCCATAATGAAACGCAATTACAGCTTTATTAGAAGATGTAATTGCTTTGTTAGAGCATCTCAATTTGTCCTTGTTGTGCGCCGTTTACTCCTGCCATTATACAATGCACATGCTCATCCATACTTGACCTGCTATGTAATATGTGACACCCCCCTTCAGTTATTATTCTGCAAGCATGGAGAGTTGTCTTTATTGTCTTTATGGGGACAAGTGGGCTTTCACTGGTGATGGGTGGTTTGCTGTGAGAGTACAGCGAGAGAGCCTGCAGACTTTGGCTGTATCACTGGCAATTGGTATTCTGTGGCGTAACACACACACATTCAGACAGACACAGGCTTCAGCATGGATACACAAGCATGCAGACCCACAAAACTATACACACGTTTTTACTCTATTTCTCTAGCCAAAATCTTCTCACCCAGCCCATCTGAAAGGTGGAGAAAATTAACCTGCCACACATCAACGTTCCTTTTTTTCCCCCCATTCTTCCTTCCAGTCCACTGTTTGCATCCTAATCAGGGCCAGCCCGAGCGCCGAGTGCTGTCTGTCTGTCAGTTGTGACACCACATGCTGGCCGACTGGCTGGCATCAGGCCTGGAGGTCTGAAATGAGCCCACTGGGGGCTGTAGTCTGGCTTGAGCACTAGTCAAACAGCTCCGGACATCATGAGAGGGGGAGATAGACAGGGCGGGGGGTGAGGGGGCACAGTGAGTGCAGTGGGGTGGATGCGAAAGAAAGAAACGGACAATATAAAAAGATCGTGAGTGAGAGGAGAGAGAACAAAGGAGAAAGAAAAACAGATAGAGGCCAACTCGTGTGGAGAATGAGGAAAGAGGGGGGGAGGAGGAAGATGGATAGAGAGAGAGGATGAGAGATGGAGAGACATGGCTCATCTGCTTCTGCTTTCTGGCTGCAGCAAGATTGCAGGATTTCCTAGATCAGCCAACTGTGGAAGTGAATGTTTCCCCTGCTTGTCTCCCCTCACTCCCTCTCTTCCCGCAACCTCGCTCTTGCACTCTCACTCTCCCTCATCTTCTCCGTCCCTCCCGTCTCTTCCCTGTCACTGAGCAATGCATTTGATTCTTATACATTTATTTTCCAATGCTGTTGTGATATCAGATTATACTTCTTTATCCTTATCTGTGATACCTGTCTGTCTGCCTCTCCATTGTCACTGTATTCCCTGTTTTTATAGTTACAGCCTTTTTGAGATCAAAAACATGGAAACCTTTAAAGGGTTTAGATGGAAGCATTCAGATATGTTGTACAGTTGTAAAGTATACATAAAGGTGGGAAATCTAGTAATCCATGACTTCTGTGATTAATAACACAAGTTTGAGTTTTGCTTTTAAGGTGGGGCCTAAGGATGGTAAATTGTACATGCAGGCTTTCTGTAATACATAGGCACTATAACAAGGCACCTAACCCCTGAAAGGCTCTCTCCAAAAAAAGTAAGAATTCAATATCTGTATCATGTATCATGAAATGTTATTCCTGAATAGGTGAAGAGAGTCTGGCATATATACATACAACTCCAACTTAAGCTGAAATAGTGATAATGTTAGCTTGCAACACTATTGGTTCCACACATGTATCCATTTGAAATATGGAGTTTCCACGTGTCTGGGATAAGAGCTTTGTAGCGGTAGGTAGTTACATGTTTTTGCTTGGGTATTGAACTCTGTGCCATTCTGCATGAAATCCATCAGCTACGCTCCCTGAGAAGGTGCAGCCTGTTTAATAAAAATCCCATTAAAACTCTCCACCTTTTTCTCTGAGAATGACTGCTTCCAACAAGGATGACAATAACTAGGTCTCTCTCTCTCTGAATGTTGAAGTAGCCTTTACAATGACTTGTCAGCAAGTGAGTGCAAGTTATGCGTGTGGGGAAAGTAGTTTTCTGCTTTTGATTCATCTGAATTTAGGAGCAGTAAGTCACAGCTCAGCACCAAGGGGTGTGTTTAACCCTAACCCTTCCCAGGACCTTCTTGATGTGAGATCACAGTGCTGAACCACTGCGCTGCCTCTCATGAACAAATGCCACCCAGTAGGCCAGTAGGGCTCTACACATTGGTCAAACCATAAAAAAACATATTGCTTAAAATTTAATGAAAAAAACTTATCTGTACTGTATATGTATAAACATAAAGGGAAGTACCCCAAGGGCCTGATGAGTAAAGCTGTAAGCTAGTGACAAGTGGTTAGCCTCAGCCATTCCATATCTGGCTAGCTGTATAAAACAGCCAGTTCCCCATCTAGGTTACAGTTTGCCAGCCTGCCTCCATCCATCTCTCTCTTCCTCTGGACAGATGGACCGCAGATTAGGCCTGCTTCCACAGCAGCATGTTATACCCCATCCTGCTCTAAGTGACCTATGATTAATTGCACATTATTAACTTAACTTGGATTGTTCTCCAGATACGTTGGCGTCGATAATGTCTGAATCATCTTTAATAGGCCATTTCTGACAGTATTCATAATGTGCCATTTGCCCTGATCCCTCCCTAATGTATTCCCGCTTTGTGAAAATTTCACTAATTTAGGGTTGGGGGAAATAGGCCAAAGGGAACGGCGGATCAGGAGTGGGATGATTCTCCCATCGGTTAGTGCCCGGAGGCACAAGCCTTTGGGGATGGAGGGAAAAAGTAAAGTTTGTTCATGTGTGTAATCCCCATTCTGGGCTTTTTCTAGGAAGAAGATAGACAGAACTCAGTTACCGTTTACGTTCACAGGATGCCGTCTCACCAGATATTTTGGAGGTTACACTGTGCATATAGATTACTGCTGAAATCTAATTTCCCTATTGCACACTGTTTATTTTTCAGAATATAACAATAACTGTATGCTGTTAATGACTTGGGGATATATTCACACACCCAGTGAAGCAGATCAGGTGGGAACAGAAGCTGTAATTTAAATGGAACAAATCCAGCATATTACACTTAATTAAAGTAACATTTAACTTAAAAGCAGTTTGCCTTTTAGTATCATGCATACTAATCACATAGATTGATGAGCAGTCGGTGCGCGCTTGTACGTTTTTGTCTACTGTATGTTTCTTGCTTTATTTTGAAAACCAGACAATTTTTCCACTGTCAGATTCTTTCTTACCTTCTCAGTGACTAACTTTCCTCCCTGCAACCTATAATCTCAGGCCAACCACATACACCGTATCTCCAAATTGATGTGCTCGCTGCTGTCAAACACACTCCAGCGGAACACTCCAGTTGACCACCTTCTTTTCCACTTGTTAATCTCCCTCTCTCCAATCTGCTTTGGCCATAAACCCATGCACTCTATATCTCCAAATGAGGTGTCCACACAAGACTGAATTCACTTCACCTGTCTAGTAGAACACCCTCACTCACACACACACACACACACATATTTGATTTCATGTCTGTCCACCAGAAGCTCACTAATCCCCCTTTCTCTCTCTGTCAGGTGTGTTTGAGTTTGTGCGTCTCTGTGTATCTGCCTGTGTGATTTTGTGTGTTCGCGTATTTATGTATGATGTAAAAAGCAGCAGGGTTTATCTTCTGTCTCTGTGTGATGTGGCGCAAACAAAGGCAGCGTCCACGTGGCCCCCGCCTGCGCTGCAGCAGGACTGTGAACACTGTGCCACTACAAAGGGGAAAAAAGCCCTCACCGCCTGACTGCCTGTGTAAATCCCACTGCTTTCACCAATTAACACTAGGGAAGAAATTCACCGCTTGTGTGCCGTCTGCTGGTGTTTATCAGTAGAAGAGAGACTGTCAGAGAGAGAAGCAGACACAGAGAGGGAGAGATGGGGAAAACATATTGCTCAGTCATATAGCAACTGTGGTACAATATGCTGGAGCTGATGTTTATGACTGTTTAGATAGCCATAACCACAGCAGGCGGTGATGGTAATAATGCTGTGTTGACATTAGCCCAGGTGGGAATATGTCAGCGTTGTCGCCACCGCCAAAATTGTCACTTCTATTGTTGAGTAATTAATGCTTAATTAGGAAGCTTGCTTTAATCAGCCGTGGGGTCGTTGAGAGGTGTCGTATGCCCTATAAACAAATGTTATCTTTACAAATGCAAATCGAGCTGTTATTTTTTTTCCTGTGCCCTCTTTCGTCCTTGTGCCGCCAAGCATAAGGAGTGAGTGCACCGAGGCATCCATCTTGGGCTGGATGTGGGTGCTAAAAGGATTGAAGCAAGGTTTCTCTCGGGCTGATTTGCACTGCTGCTGAGTTGCTATTTTGTCTCTTTGTCTCTCTTTTTGTTTTTCCAATGTGGTTTATTATGTGCTCTGGGTTGATATTTGGAGATGGATTCCCCATGCCACTGTGCTGTCACACTCCTACCTATGGAAGGACGGCTAAAGGATGGGGGGGGGGGGGTGGGGGGGGTGAGTACAGACATTGGAGCATAGGGGGTGAAGCTTAGTTGGGGGAGGAGAGCCAGAGAGGAGAGGAGAGCATGCAGCGTACAGCTGGAAGAAGCAGACATGAGCGGAGGCGTGAAATTGGTAGTGCACCGTCCACCACCCACAGCACCCCCCTCAATCTCAACCTACCACCCGCTTGCCCCCTCCACTCCGTTCCACCATGGAAGGGATCATGTCTGCACTGACTATAGCACGTGTGTGTGTGTGTGTGTGTATACAGTAAGCTAGGAATGACACTCAGTGCTTCTGTTGATGCATTCTCTCGCTCCCTCCCCTTATATATATATATATGCCTTCACCAACACACACACACACACACACACACACACACACACACACCACCACCCCTCATGTGTAGTGGTCATAACTCACCTTAATTGTATTTCGTAGGTGATGCTCAGACGTAGAGCGCATAGTGAAATGTAGCAGAGCACGTCAGAGAGAGCAGTAATGGGAGTGAGGGCATGGTACTGGAAGGGGGGAAACGATCGACCTATTGGCCCTTGAAAACACACATTATGCATTTAGGGTGGACACACACACACACACACACACACACACACACACACACACTCACATAAACAGGCTCACCCTCAGCAAGCATAAAAACACACTCATGAATATGCACTAATGCCGACATGTGAGCATTTCAGGTGGTACACATACAAAAACACTCTGTGGAAACACATACGTGCGGGCTCAAAGTCAAACGCACATACGTAGAGCACCTGCCCATTTTACATATACGTACACAAATTATTAGTTGTTGCACCCCTTCTCCTTTATTCAACCTTTTCTTGGGCTGTTTGTGTATGCTCGGGTCCTTGAGATGTCCCAGTCTGGTCTACATAGAACTCTATGTGCACAATGAAAATGTTAATAACATTTTTGTTCTGTATATGCATTTATCCTGCCAATATGATTTCAGACATATCCACAGACACATATTTTCAAACATGCATAAGCACACGCGCACACACTTCCACTTTTTCCTCACAGACAGCCTTGTTAATCAGTGTCATAGTAAATCAATGGTCTGGGCTGTGAGGTTGGGGGGCATAATAAGCTCATCTGGCCAGTGAGAAGGTTTTCGGTGCTGCTGTGTTGACTGCTCTCTGGTAATTAATCAGGTAAATAATATTAATATTAATATATATATATCTAGAGAGATGTAAACAGAATCTCTAGATTCCCACCTGGGCTAATGGCATAAGACAAGAGGCAGAATCCCCACAAAGCAGCCCGGTCCAGACTCTGTCTCTCCCTCCAGCCTGAAGTACTGTGCTGATCAGCTGTCTCCAGTATTCACAGACATTTTTAACACCTCACTGGCAACGTGCCATGTTCCAGTCTGCTTCAAGGCCTCCACCATCATCCCCGTCCCCAAAAAGCCAAGGCCCACAGGACTTAATGACTACAGACTCGTCTCCCTGACCTCTGTAGTAATGAAGTCATTTGAGCGCCTTGTGCCG